>JAOVVI020011123.1:0-12774 GCA_028571085.2 Nepenthes alata
ATATTTTTATTTAAGTAACGGAGTTAAATACGGTCATTGCCCCGGAAGAAAAGACACGTAGAATTGAAAAAATATATATCATAAGGTAAAAAAATAATTTTATTACAGAAAATATTTTTAACATTTACTCTGGCATCCAACGTGTATTTTGCCACTGAGAAATGATATGTCGGAGTAATTCAAGGAGCTGATGTGGACTTTGACTAGTTGAGCTCTCATCTATTTATCTTTTTATATTTTTGAAAAGATATCTGACTTGCGCAACAGAGGATTTATGGTGGGGGCAATTTTCGCCGACCTCTGACATCTTATTTTTAGTTGTGTTGCGCAGGATTCGGGTTTAAAGCTATGGAAAGCGGATCCGCATCAGATCGACCAACAATAAGATCCGATTTACGGCCCCTGATCCGTAAAATAACTCATATTTTTTGAACACAATAGATATATAATTTTATATAATATGTAATTTCTCAAACTATATTTATTAAAATCTCATAAAAATTAACAAGTAAATTAAATAATAAATACATTTAAATAACTAAATAATAATTAAATGGAATCGCGTATCATTTTTCCATTAAAAAAAAGAAAGTTTATATTTGTAATTTATTTAAATAATAATTATTTTTTAATAAAGTATTGCTTTATTCTCTTCTCTGTTTTTACCAAACCCTCTTTGGAATTAATAATTTTAGTAAATAATCATAAAATTGAGGGTAAAAATGCAATATTATGTATGAAATTTCTATTTACAGACGCCCTCACTACTTTCTTTCACCGCCGTTTCTCTCTCTTCGATGACCGCCATTTTTAACCTCCCTAGTGCTCTTTCCTTCTCTGCTCATCATTGCCCGATCCCGTTCTCTCCGTTACGCTCATCTCAAAACCTTTCTTTATTCTGAGAAAACCCTAATTTTTGCGCGCTGTCTCTGTCTCAGTTTTCTCTTATTGTACAAATATTCGATGGTTAAGTAGAAATAAATAAATAAATGAATAAATAAATAAATTACCACATTTGGGACCTCGCATGGGTATGCACCCTTCACTCGCAATAGCTGGGTGAGATTTGAGATTCTATGGTTTCGAGAAACCCTCTCTCAATCAAATCAAATGAATGACTAGGGTTTTTATTTTGTTTCTGACACAGCATTGATGAGAGAAATGTTAACCAATACGACGAATGTTGTTTTCTCTCTCTTCATTCTCTCTCTTCCCTTCGTCGCCGTGTTATCCGCCTCCGATGAGCTCCGTGCGTTGCTCGAGTTCAAGAAGGGCATCAAGGATGACCCGCTCGGAAAAGTCTTGGAGTCGTGGAACCAGACTTCGGTCTCCGTCACTGACAATCACGACGCTTGCCCTAGCTCCTTTTACGGCGTTATCTGCGACGAATCCTCCGGCTCTGTGATCGCCATTGTACTTGAGAGGCTAGAGCTTAGCGGAGAATTAAAGTTCTTCACATTAATTGGTCTCAGAATGCTTCGGAATCTGAGTCTTGCAGGAAATTACTTCACGGGCCGTCTGGTGCCCGCATTGGGTTCAATGAGCTCTCTGCAGCACTTGGATCTGTCTGACAACGGATTCTATGGTTCGATCCCGAAGCGGATGAACGATCTCTATGGATTAATCTACTTGAATTTGTCGTCAAATAGGTTTTCGGGTTGGTATCCGAATGGAATCAGTAATCTGCAGCAGCTGAGGGTGCTGGATTTCCGCTCAAATGAGCTCTCGGGGGACGCTGGGATCTTCTTCATGGAGCTTTCGAATGTGGAGCATGTCGATTTGAGCTGGAATATGTTTTCTGGAGCTCTTCCTACTGATCCCCGGAATGTTTCGGGCTTGGTGAACACCGTGCGTCATCTAGATTTCAGTCACAATAAGTTGAATGGCGCATTTCTTTCGAGTGATACGATAGCCTTGTTCAGGAACTTGCAATTTTTGGATTTGGGGAATAATGTGCTTACTGGCGAACTTCCTTCGTTTGGTTCATGGTCTAATTTGAATGTTTTAAGGCTTGGCAACAATCAGTTGTATGGTGAAGTACCAGAGGAGCTATTGACGAGCTCGATTCGTTTGGAGGAATTGGATCTTAGCGGAAATGGCTTTTCCGGTAAGCAATATTCGCTTCTTTGTTGTACATGCTTGGGATCTTGCTCTATAGGAAGTTTTTTCGTGGTCAATTGTATGCTTAATCCTATTGAGTAGCTTTACAGTGTTTTTTTTTTCGCCTGTTAAATGTATAGAAATTAAGCTCCAGCGCTAGGCATTTGAGTGTGAAACATTTCATTAGACCTTGAAGAATTTCTGTTGCATTGAGTGTCAATAGATGGATACAGAGCGCATGATGCGCTTGTGGTAGCAAAGTATTTGAAGAGTGAATTGGACCCATAATTTGTGTTTCTTTCAGATAAAACTTTAATCAGGGATTTTCTTTAACTAATAGCCAAAGGGGAGAATTCTAGTTTTCTACTCAGTCCCGTAAATAAATAAACTGGCAAATTTTGCTGTTGTCCTCACCCCTTATGAATCTTGTATGTTACACATGACTTTTGAATGAAATGGTATCATGAGAAACTTTCCTCTGATCGACTGAGTATAGAACTAAAAGAATTTTCTTCTCTTGTCATCTTATATGGTTTTTGTATATTGTTGATGAGTAAGCGAATTGCTTTTCTCCAATGGTTATTGGAGTTGTGTTTTCTTGATATACTGAGAGGCTTTCTCTAGGGGATAAGAAACTCTGTGATATCTGAAAACACATTGGTTGGATTGTACGTTGAACATTACATGGACTATAGGCTTCTATGACCCGATCATCTACTAGTTTCTTCTGCTAGAAGGGGTCATAGTTATTTTTGAAGGATGGTTAATTCAGAAAGCAGGAATTTTGAGGCACATGAAGGTATAGAATTAAACTGTAGTGCAAGCATCAAGCAAAATTGGGTAGATTCAGAGTCATCTCATGAATATAAGAGATCTTGCTTGTATTGTGTGACCATGGATTTTGAAAGATATTTTTTATGTTTGCTACCTATTTGAACCTTTTAGTGTAAGAAGTTTCCCATCTCATCCCAACTGTCATCTCTTTTTCATGGGGTAGCAGTGAAGACAATGATGAATTTAAAATAATAGGACTATAGGAGATTCCAAGATGAAGCATATCAGCAGGGAGAGATGCCTTCTTGTTACTGCAATGATTGTTCTCCGAAGTGTTGTCTTTAAACCTAAAGTCATTGCAATATAGACTGCAGAGAGTGCTTTATTGGCTCTCTTAGCTTGTGGGCTGTATGGTGCATCTTCCTATACCCATGTACATTTGCTTGTTGGAATGTTCAGGAACCCACATTGTAAACATAAAGTAGCATGTAGTGCATCATGCTTGTTCTCCCCCCCCCCCTGCTTTTTATCCCCCCTTTTCAACCAAGAAGTTGTCTGAAGCACATAAATTTCTTGTTCAGGTTCAGTTGGTTCAATCAATTCAACAACTTTGAAGAAATTAAACCTCAGCAGAAACATGATCTCTGATGACGTGTCCATAATGATGAAATGGGAATCCCCTTTGGAGGTGCTTGATTTGAGTTCTAACAGGTTGACAGGAAGCTTTCCGAATTTGACTTCTCAGTTGTATGGATTGACTACTCTTAAGATGAGTAATAATTCTGTAGAAGGCAACTTACCTCATGCATTGGGCACTTTTTCAAGATTGTCTACTATTGACTTGAGCCTTAACAATTTTGGAGGACCTATTCCACCTAGTTTATTCACTGCAGGGAGCTTGGTAAACCTAAATCTTTCCAGAAATCAAATTACCGGACAAATCCCCTTGCAAGGATCTCATGCCAGTGAATTTTTAGTTCAATCTTTCTATCCGTCAATGGAGATCTTGGACCTTTCTGATAATTTGTTGACAGGTGGCCTTACTTCAGGTATTGGTAATCTGGGTGGGCTTAAATTGCTGAATCTTGCAAAAAATGGTTTATCAGGACAGATACCCAGTGAATTGGGCAAGCTCAAAGGATTGGAATTCCTTGATTTATCGAACAATAATTTCACAGACCATTTACCTATCAACCTTCCTTCGGGTCTCATGGTCTTTAATGTGTCCTATAACAACCTATCTGGTCCTATTCCAAAGAACTTGAGAAATTTTCCATTGAGTTCCTTTCGTCCGGGAAATGAGTTTCTACAGATCCCAAATGGTGATGAATCATCAAGCGGTACTGTCACTTATATTTCTGAAAGAGGTAGACATCATACTTCAAAGGCTAGTATTAGAGTTGCTATCATTGTTGCCTCAGTTGGGGCTGCGGTGATGATTGCATTTGTTTTACTTGCTTATTATCATGCTCAGCTTCATGCCTTCCATGGAAGAAGCAAGTTCAGCTGTGATACTACTGGGAGAGATGCAGGGATATTTACCCGGCCTTCACTTTTCAAATTTCACAAAGGCGATGACCCTCCTCAAAGTTCACTAGGTTTTTCAAATGATCATCTGCTAACTTCAACTTCGAGGTCATTGTCAGGGCAGGCAGAGCTTGTGACAGAAATCATTGAGAATGTATCAGAGGGTGTCCTGTCTACTGCCAATCTACTGGATAATCCTCCAGTTACATCAGCGAGGAAGTCCTCTCCTGATTCTTCGTCACCCCATTTTATTGAGAGATCTGAACAACCTGTTACATTAGATGTGTACTCACCGGATCGGTTGTCTGGGCAGCTATATTTCCTTGATTCTTCCCTTATGTTCACAGCTGAGGAGCTATCTCGAGCTCCTGCTGAAGTTCTTGGTCGTAGCAGTCACGGTACATTATACAAAGCTACCCTAGATAGTGGGCAAATGCTAACAGTGAAGTGGCTGCGAGTGGGTTTAGTCAAACATAAGAAAGAATTTGCTAGGGAAGTCAAAAAGATCAGTTTGATGAGGCATCCCAATATAGTTCCAGTGCGCGCTTATTACTGGGGCCCAAAAGAACAAGAGAGGCTCATTTTGTCGGATTATATCCAGGGGGACAGCTTGGCCCTTCATCTCTATGGTAAGAGTTTCATACCTGGTTTATTGTTGTTATATCTGTATTATAAATGTGGTGCTGGTGCATATTTGGCCAAGCTAGTCTTAAAATCAGTGTGGTTAACTTTCGTGAGTAAAAATGTCAATGGCCTCATTGAATAGTAGAAAGCATAGATATGGGGCAACTTCTAAGATGGATCATTTGACAACATCGTATTGGTAAAAACCAACCATCAAAGGAAATGACGGGTACTAACCTTCCTCCCAGAAATGGAGTTTATTCAGCCAATTCAATGAAAGTTGCAGCTCAGATTTTTTTCAAAATGATAGCACTTTTGCCAGGCAACAAATTTTTACTTTCGGGCTGATGTGTCTCTGATGTGTGGGGACACTGGCAGGCTTGTCCCCATGTACCTGAGACATGTCAGCCTAGAAGCAACGATTTCTTGGCTGGAAATATCCTTTGCCTTCCCAAATTCTGAAAGGCCCTTGCATTTCTTTATGCACACCTCTCAAGCCAAAGCCATGGTGTCCCCCCACGCATCATCTTTCTACTCCTAAGAACCCATTACATGCTGGCTGTACATTATTTACCAAACTGTCTGAAATATGTTGTGAGAATTATTTCTTTTTATTTTCCTGCTGAACTATATATTGGTAAAAGTTGCCTCAATGGGAACATTTTCATATCACAATGAAGATGAGGGTGGTGAGAACTGTGTTTTATTGTGGGGCTACCTCTTTATAGATTGTCATTAAAATAATTGAGGTTTAGAAACTAAATAGAAAAAGGCTGGGAATACCTCCTTTGCTTTGGGATCTTATCAATGACTCCATTTGAGGGTTTTCAGATGATGCTGATGTTCCTGATCACCATTCTACAGGCTACGATTCTTTGATTTTTAAATTAGAGGACTCCACTTTCACTTGTGAAAATGAGCAATGGGCCTGACTGAAGAAAATATTGAAACCTAGGTGATGCAGACGCGTATTTGAAAGATATATAGGAACCTAGATTGATAAAGATAGCTGAAAATATAAGGACAAGTCGGAGAATTACTGTGTGGATGCGTATTTTGAAGATAAAATGAAAACTTGGATTGATAGGGATAATAAAAAATACAAGGGCAGAAGTCAGGGAATCATTCACCCTTCAAAGGGATTTACTCAGCCTTGGTGGTGGCCTGCTGTTGGAAACATTCAACCTAAATGTCGTGAATCACTCAATCAACAGTGAACTTACTACTATTTTCTTAAGGAGATAAACTCACATAACTTTTGATTATAATTCAGAGTACATGTGTTTTTTAAAGTAGAAAATAAAACGTGGATGGATGTGACACTAGGAAAGAGGCTTCTTCAGCAGATCTTTGGGGGAAAAAAAGTGAAGAATTGAATTTTCCTTGGAATTACTGGCCACCTTTGCTTGCTTTGGGACTATCATTCAGCCGCCACACACATGCTTCCCATGGAACTGGGATGCATCATTGTGTCTTCTTGGAAATCTTTAGCCAAGACTGTGATGACATGGCCTTCTCGGGTTCAGGTCGGGATTCTTGGGTCAATTACTGGGTTGTCGGGCATGAGGGCTTGAACTGCATGACTAGGAGACCTGACCTTGCTTTTTCTGCAATTCCTGGACTGTAGTGGCAGCATGGGCAGGTTGTCTATGGGTTTTGAACCCAGCAGGTTGAGCCATATGAGTCACCACCTTAAGAAACCCCATTTGTTTAGCATATACATTTTGATATGTTAGATGTGTTTGACATGCAGAGAAATATGGGAAGATTGATAGAGCTAAACAATTGTTTAAGATATTGAATGCCAATAGCGAGATCGTTGGTTCATTGTGCATCATCTTAGTATCCTCATCACAGAGCAGCCATTCAGAAATGTGCTGCTTTTGTGAATAACCCTGTTTGATAATTGTGAGGCATAATGCCCATTACTAGGGTCCTTTTTCAAATTTTTAGATATTGAATGGATCCGGTCATTAATAGGTTCTGCTGATGCCATATGGAGTAATAGGTTTGGTCGATCTGCTTTTAGGTCAAGTTCGGGTAATCGTTCACCAACATTTTTGAGAGCGTGAATGGAAAACTGATGCCAATTGCAAATCCCATATGCTGCAAAATTAGGCTTAGTATGCAGCTGTTGCTGCTGATTGTGATGATGATGATGGTGGGAGGGCATTGAAATAATATCTATATTAATGTGTGTCCTGGTTGTTTAGCAGCACGGGTGGTTTGAAGTTACATATATGACCAATCCCAAATTCGGAACTTAAGCCTTTGCATCATGTGGATAACATTAAAAACAAAGTGGTAAGTGTTACTGAGTAGGATAGGTTATATAAATTTATTTTCACACTTGATTTAGTACAATATTTTTTTGAGAATAGATGCAATTTAAAAACAGATTTGTCACAATATTTCAAATTTTACTAAGTATGCATTTTTATTTATTTTCTCTAACCACGACTAATTCTTCTTTTCTCACCAAATGGTTCATTTAGCCTATGTTTTACTTGTCCTAGCCACCTTAGGCATTATTCTTTCATCTCCTGTAAATGCAACTTTTATATATTTATGGATATTATTTTTCTTATTTTATCTTTTAGTATAATAATGTGATTCCACTTTTTTATGTCAATAGTCTCAACTCTGTATCACTTATTCCACTTATCTATCTCAGTAGTTTCAGCTCTACAATGTTTATTTTTTATATATGTTGATTGTCCAAAATGCAGATCTATAAAATATATCGAGTTCAATAGTTGCCTATTGGTATAGTTTTTCATTTAGTCTACTTATATTAATCTTGTATCTCACGTTATCTGTAATTTCTCCTTTCCATTCCGGTGATGTGCTGGAAAGAAAGAAAAGTGTGGAGGGCATCAATGTCACAGGATCACCGACTACAATAGCATTGTTGTTTAGGCAAGTGAATGGCTGACATTTCATGTCATCAAAAGAAAAGAGGGGAGCGCGGTAATGTCACTATATTTTACTATCCCGTCATTGATGAAATATGATAGGAAGGAAAAACTTTTCTTAGGAAATAAGGTAATATAAGAATAAAATTAAAAATTAATATTTATATGTTTAGTTGGTCAGTTTGAATAATTGAGAATTATTTTTTATTTTTATTTTTTGTATGCCAAAAAAAAAAAAAACGAAGAAGAATGAATTACTGTGAAATGATCTTACCCTTCCCAGAAAAATAAATTCTGATGCACCATTTACAGATTTCCATACTACCCCATCTCCATTATCTCACTGTATGGTCATTTGGCCCAGAGTTGTAATTCAATGAGAACCAAGAGTGAGTAAACTTGTGGGACATGATTTTACTTATTTATTTATTTTTTATCTACAAGGAATTACTTTACTATTCCTATGGGAATACCAATTCCTAACCTATGTTTGTTACTGAGAACAGTGGAATTGTTCTATTACTGAGAATGAGGCTCTGTTTGTTTTTTAGAGAATGACTTATTGGAAAATATTTTCTTCATTTTCTGGCTCTTGGTGTGCAAGGAAAAGTATTTTTCATATTTTTCGACGTTTGCTGCATACTAGAAAATAATTCGATTGAAAATATTTTCCAGGAAAATAAGACTTGGATTCCGGAAAACGACCTGTTTTCAGAACGGAAGGTCATTTTTGGAGCTCATCAACTATTTAATAATTACTACGGGCACTCATTAATGAAAGTTTTACCTGAAGGTACCATTCCGGCCCATGATGCCCTGACCTGCTGCTGGGTACTGGCCGTTGATGCCTCAGGCTGCTACCATTATTTGACGGACAGCACTCCGGCCACCTTTAGTCACTGACCGGCATGTGATACATTGATGCTTCACCATCAGTTGCTGATCGTCAATATTCCTGACCTTGTCACCAACCTTAGGGTGTTGATTGCTTTGGTCGTCATGTCGATTATCGATCTGAACACCTTGACCAAGGTCCGCTGCCCACCAATGCCTTGACAGCTACCTGTCATTGGTCATTGACGTTCTTGCCCGTCGGCACCAATCATTAGCTAACAATGCCTTGGGCCGGCATGTCACTCATTGGACTAGTTGCCAATAACAGTTGCTAGTTGCCCACCTCCTAACCAAGTTGTCAATCACCAATTGGCGGCGTCACTAATCAACCGCTAAAATGAAATACGGCCATGTGAAAGCCCAATTATCGGTGAATTTAAATATTGACCGTCAAATATCACCACTGTCTTGAAAAATATTATTATAATTAATAACAGTATACATCTAATGTTGATGATTGATTTGTGTGATACTTTATATTTTCTTATATATGCCTAATGTTTGGAAAATATTTCAATGAGAAGTTATTTTCTATGAAAATATTTTTTAGGAAGATATTTTTCATTGGATAAATAATTTTCAACAAATAAATGGAGCGTAAGTCTAGAATAACTTCCAATTTCATTCTACCCAACATGCCGTTGGCTTTTCACTGTATTACTGAAGTTTTTTTCTTATGCAGAGTCCACACCCAGAAGACATTCTCTGTTGTCATTCGGTCAAAGGCTGACGGTTGCTGTTGACATTGCCCGTTGTCTGATGTTTCTTCAAGACAGGGGCATGCAGCACGGAAACCTCAAGCCTACCAATGTACTCCTGTCAGGCCCGGACCTCAGTGCTCGGCTAACCGACTATGCCCTGCACCGACTGATGACTCCCTCGGGAAATGCAGAGCAAATCCTGAACCTAGGAGCACTCGGATACTGCGCTCCAGAGCTTGCTGCTGCAGCCAAAAAGACCCCTTCTTTTAAGGCTGACGTCTATGCTTTCGGGGTGATCCTTATGGAACTGCTGACTAGAAGAAGTGCCGGTGACATCATGTCGGGGCAATCAGGAGCCATTGATCTTCCCGATTGGGTTCGGCTGTGTGATCGAGAAGGGCGAAGGAGGGATTGTATTGACCGAGAGATGTCGGGTGGTGAGGAACCCTCCAAAGCAATGGATGATGTGCTTGGGATATCACTCAGGTGCATACTTCCTGTAAATGAGAGGCCTAACATTAGACGAGTATTTGAAGATCTCTGCTCACTTTCATCTGCAGCTTGAGTTTTTGAATCTGTAAATGTGTTTTTTTTTTTTTTTTGGAAGTTTCTTGCATCTGGTTTTTGTGTTTTCTTCCCCATTTCTACTTACTATTATTGGTAATCGGTCTCGGAAGCCTTTTGATCTGGGCCGTTGATCTGATTCTTTTGCTCTTTTCTTCTTGTAAAGGAACATTTAATCCATTGTTTGATTGACAAGTTTTGAGTTTGGTGTTTAAATGAGAGTGCTTTGATAGTTCTTAGTGCCAGTTCTGTGGGTAGAACTTAACAAACGACGTCGGATTTGTGGCTGGTTGTCCTTGTTGCTCAGTCTATTCCTTGGGAATATTAATTTTTTGTAACTTATATTTTATGGGCCTTTTATTTTATATTATATTCTTAATGTTTATTTTAAAAATAATTTTATTAGATGTGAAAAAGTCTGTATCGATATTTGATGATTAAAAACTCTAAATTGCACATTCCTTTTTAAATTCTATATTTTCACATAACTTGGCACATCATAAATAGTATATAATATGTAATATAGTTAATTTGATCCAATTATTTTAGACATAAAAAATTATTGGTAAATAAAATTTACAAAATATGTTATTATATATAAAAAACGTTGTGGTCGTTCTAGCAAACGGATCCGTGGCGCAATGGTAGCGCGTCTGACTCCAGATCAGAAGGTTGCGTGTTCGATTCACGTCGGGTTCAAAATCCAGAACTCTTCACGGATTATGCCCTTTTATTATTGTCATTTTCCAGTTTTATCCCCCACTCTCTCTCTCTCTCTCTCTTCTCAACTCGTGGGTACTTCCGGCATTTCATGCCAATGTACCTTTTATTCGAAATTATCCTATAATAATTTATGAGATTTATAATTAATTTATCTATTATCAAATTGTTATATTATTTTATAAATTAATAATATATAAAATTAAATATCAATAATATATTTATATTTATATTTATATTCTTTTTCTTTAAAAATTTAAAAATACATGTATTATTTTATTACTTTTTCAATGAGAGTAATATAATTTTATATAAAAATATACAAAAATTGTCCCATTATGCCTATAAATTGACATCATTACTCATAAAGATCTCATTTATATAGAATAATTATGAGACTTGGCAAATATTTAGTAAATGTTGGATTTCAATACCCCATGACCCATAAAGCGCGGCCCAAAAGAACAGTCACAAAGCCCAAGAGGCCAAGAGGGCTTAGCTGCCCGAGACATTATTTCAGTATAAAAAGTCCGAGGATATCAGACACTCCTTTGACCCCAGATTAACCCGAGAGGTCAGTAGCCATCCGAGGATTTTCCACAAGGAATCACAGATCCGTCAATGATCAAGAAGAGCAGTCAACGTCCGAGAGCTTTTTCCCTCAATGAGTTCGCGTACTTGTAATAGGATAAGATACGCAATTTAAGGACGATGACTATTTTATAAATGACCGTGAGCTCCAGCTTAGCAACTTTACTATTACTAAGGAGCACGCAACCTCTGTAACACGTCGTCTCCACAGTGCATAATGACGCTCAAAGCATGTCTTGTCACTTCAAGACTGACATCAAGGGCCTGCACGCCTGACATGGTAAGGTCCAATCACCGGTATCGACGGCTTGCATCCCTGCACACACCAGCATGCCTGACACAGCTTGCAAAGAAGATGGACAACCTCTCAGCATACCTGACACAGCCCGTAGAGTGGGTGGACAGCCTCCCACCATGCGCCGACGATCACGTGGACCTCTCTTAAGGGATAATCTCCCACTATAAATACCCAACCAAAACTTTAAGAGGGGGGATCGGAGAGAATTTCCTAAGGAGAGAGGCTAGGGAAAGAAAGAAAAAATAATCCCACAACTTGTACTTGTAACTCTTCTACCCATAGTGAAGCATTCTTAAGGCCTTGAGTATCGTGAATTTTCCTCCTCATTCGAGAGGAGATTTTTCACGTAAATTTTGGTATTTTTCTCTTCATCTTTTCACGCTCAAATATTTATGTTACACCGGATGTCGGAATCTGAAACGCAACAGTAAAAATGATAAATTAACATAATAATTAGAAAAACTGAGAAAATACTAAGTAATTGCATTGAACAAATCCATAAGACTGAAAAATATCAAACCATTTCTTAAGAGGGCCGGTGCTTCAATGAATATTTTCCCATTATTATAGAAAGGGATATCTTTGATATCTCTAACTTAATAGAGCAAAATCTGAATCATGTGGCTCTATTGAATCCATATCGATTATAATCTATGCATAAAATATGATACATCTTAATATTAAGAAGATAATAAACTTAATTTAAGTATTTTAAAAATATTTACTGTGATAAAAAATTCATAATATTTAAACTTAGACATTAAAAGAAAGTTAGTATAAAAAATTCATAATATTTATATTTGAATTCTTATTTTGATTTATGATGTGTAAGATTCAGTATAAAAAATTTAAGAGTTTGATTCGAAATTTATAATCTCAAATTCTAATTTATGGTTCGAATCACATTCGAAGAGAAAAATTTGATTTTCCCAGTTAAATTTGAAAAAAATTGATCAATAATATTTAATCCATCTTATATTTAACTTCTTATTTGTTCTATATTATCAAAATCTATGTTATTTCTTTCTTCCCAAAATTATATAAAATATTAAAAATATTGTCAAAA
>JAOVVI020011124.1:0-12774 GCA_028571085.2 Nepenthes alata
TTAACACTATGTTTGACTATTTAAATGAAATAAGGTAGTGATGGGTTCAATAAACTCAACCCAGGAAGAAGTAAGCTCAAGAAACGAACAACGTCTCAATTGGCCCAGACGGCTGGCGGTTAAAACTGGTCAGCCCAATCAATTATCCTTGTTCGTGGGCGTTTGTCCAACCGCCATTCACCTCTACATATACACCTTCATTCTCAAGGGAAAAGAGAGGGAGAAAATGGAGGAAATACCAACCACCATCCATCCCAGAAGGCCATCTAGTGAGAAGACTCAGGAGGGAGTATAAAAAGAGGAGGAAAATTCATAAGAAGAAAAGGACCCAGAAGAGAGGCCGAAGAGGAGAATCCAAAAAGTGGCCAGCCCTCCATCCTAGGAGACTTTGTCCTCATTCAAGAGATCTCTCTATCATCTAGGAAGCCCTATCATCCAGTTCTTCCAGAAGCAATCTCACCTCTCCCTCCAGGAGATCTTCCATTCAAGTGACCAACCATCCCTCTAAAACACTTCAATGATCCTTAGACAACCGTACAATCTACACTAGCATATCTAAGGTACCTCTCTGCAAGTACACCTCTAAGTCGCCCATCTGCCAGGCGCATCTCTAAGTAGCCCCTCTGCGGGCGCATCTCTAAGCCGTTCATCATTTGGGCACACTCAAACACTCAATCCATCGATATATATATCTACGCATCCTCCTTGTATCTTTTTATTCTCTTGGAAAGATATTTGATTTAAACGTCAAAAGATATATAGTAGGAGCAATTCCCACCGTTTTCTGACCTTTTGTTTTCAGTTGTGTTGCGCAGGGTTCATTCGAGGCTATCGAGAGCGGATTCGCATCAGATTGACCCAGTATGAAAATCCGATTTGCAACCCCCTAATCTATATGACAACCCGAATTCATGAAACGCAACAGTTATGATAAGAATTATTATTTTTTAAAAATCGAATAAGATGAAATAGAGCTTAAAATTAATATTCCATTATTTGGTTAGTCACTTAGAATAAATAAAATTGAATTATGAATTAATTTTCTAGTTTTGATATATAGTAATAGCAAGATAAGTAACCAAAGATTAGTATAGAATGACTCTTTTATTATTATCTAAAAAAATAATATTCTAACATATACTAAAAATTTCAAATACACCTAATCTGTTGGGTGTGGCTGACCCAAAATCTTATGGAATTTGGTTAAAATATGTCAACACTACAAATGGATACAGTCAAGAAAGCCTGATTATTTTTTTAGGCAGGGTACGATCATAAATAAAAGTAACTAATTTAGACTTTTTTTAGGCACTACTAGGGCATTCATAAATGATCGCCGTCTTCACATATTTACCCGAGATCCAAAGTTGTCCTCCGATAATATTGGCCTTGACGAAGGCGCATCCAAGTACATTAAAGCGCATTGGTGTTCGAGAATTCCCCCAGAGTCCGAGAGCTTGGCTTGTGCCTAAAATCAAAAAAGTTCTCGAACGTTCTGGCCAGGCCGTAGACCCAGAAATTCCCCGAACATTTTGGGCAAAGTGCCAGCTTCAGCGACCTCTCAGACGTTTTGGTCACGTGTCCCCGGGCTTTTGGTTCCAAACATATCCACGGACATTTACAAGAAGCAAAGGCGCGAGCGGATTTCTTATGGAGAGAACCTTCACATAAGACTCATTCGCGACCACTGGACATACCAAAGGGCCAAGGTACTTAGATGCTTCGGCATGGGGGGTTAGTGATGAGTACTGATACCCAAGGCCCACTTTAAGATCCATTTTTCTGGAATTGGGCCTTGATACCACAGAGACCCAATAAGGCCAAGAGATCCAAGTGCCAAAATCGGCCCATGTAGCACAATAGACTCAAAATCCACTTAGGCCCGTGGACTCAAGATGGGCCTCGGACGCCATCCCGCCTACAAAATTAGCATGCCAGAGATTTGGTGGCTGACCCTCTCAGATTGCAAGGGGAATGATGGCCAACAGAACACGCGACCCTGCAGAAAAACGTCACACCAGGAGGTCGTGCACGCAACTTTTCTGACACGGCAAAAGGGATTTGCAGAGCTAGTGACAAGATCCCCTGCATACGCCAGCGCCACATGGAAGCTACATGCAGAGGATTTCCACTACTATATAAGTATTCACTTTACACCTACCAAAGGATGGGAGATTCAAGACTCTGAACCCTTGTGAGAGCACACTAAGAGAGAGAAAGTAAAAAAGCTATTCCACACTACAGAGAAAGAGAGGGTTTGTGTTGTAAGAACGACTCCTTTGAGTCCCCGTACACTTAGTCCCCAGCCTCCGGTACTTAAGCTACCAGATAGTGATAGAAATTCTCGAACCAAAGTCCCATGATTTTTTCTCCTTAGTCAAGAGAAGGTTTTCTGCGTAAAAACTCCACATGTCACTCTCTCTTTCCTTCCTCTTCGCACGAGGACTACTTGGTGTTGCTATTGGATCATCGTCCCTGTCAAAGTAAGGATTCGAGAACGCAACAAATTCTATATTTTAGATCAGAGGACACAACATATTCTATATTTTAATATATAATTAGGTAATATTTTAATCTACATATTATAATTTTATAAATATTTTATATTTTTAGTTATTTTTTATGTATTCATAAATTTTAAAAGAAAAATACAAATAAAAAATATTCATATCCCAACCCAAACCGGCCTAGTTTAGATTAAGAACATGAATGCTCCAGTCTGACTTAACGGTTACAAATTTTATTCTAAATCCGACCCGCATTTGGCCCGAATTTGATTTTAGTCGAATCTAGTTTGGGGTAATAGTAAATAAGAAAAATATTTTGAAATAGTTATTCCTTAATATCAAGAATAAAAAATACCAAGGAAAAGCTGAAATTTTTTATTCCTTATTTTAAAGGAATAAAATTCCTGTTGGAATTGTTATTCCTACCACTAATTTCATTAGGAGTAAGGTAGGAATAGGATATCGATTTCATCCTACCAATATCATCAGGGAAGATATAAAGTAGTGCGAAGGATGCCTTAAGAAATTTTGAAAATGCGGAAAGGATTCAAAATGACAGTTCACCACTTGGTTTGAAAATTTCCTTTCCAAGTAACTGATCCAAATGATTAGTGGAAGTATATCGAAAGGATTAAATGAATCAAAGCCAAACAACTACTTCATTTCATTAAATAAAACACATTTAGAATATGTAAACACAATCTCAAGCTCCAAAGTTAATCATATATTCTTAGCCTCATCAAACTTCTACTAACAACGTGTGAAATACAAGAATTTAGTGCTTTGCAATTCAACTATAGGATGATTCACAACATTCTCAAAGTGTTATCCAAACAAATACTTGATTCATGTAAATCTCAAGAATTGAAAGAAACCAAAGGGAGCAAGAGATTAAACTCTGACATGTGAAGCACATCCATGGGGAAAAAGCATGTGTTGGAGTCCAATTCGCTAAAGCACCCAACCATTACCTATTAGGTGTCACAATCCAAATTTTATAGCCACAAAATCGTGAGGTGTATCCAATTTCCAATGGAAATAGATGCCAGCCAAAATGACCCACGAGCACTCTAATGTCGAGGTCGATTTGGGAATGCAAACGTGAAAATTACGTTAATATCAAATACGTCGAACGCAAGTCACTAATTGAAAGTACAGAATTACAGGCAAACAATCAATGACAACAAACAACAATTGGATATGGAAGAAAATTTTAAGAATACATTCCCTCATATAGAAAGTTGTGGACCTTTTGGCTTTTGATACCAATAAAAATTAAAAGTCCCTAACTTTCACAATGGGGTATTTAATTTTTTTTATAATGCTGAAATTTAAACTAAATTCACTTAAATTTCTAGAAAAATTCAAAGATATGAGAAAGATTATCTAAAAATTTGCATGGCTCAATTTGAATTCTAACATCCTCCCCCTACTAGTTGTTAACGTCTTCATTGACTTAATTTTTAAAATAGCTTTAACCTCTCACCTCTTTAGTCTCATGTATTCGATAAGTTCCCAAATTATTTCTTCTGTTTGTCTCCCCTTTCACTTCACAAGCATCTCTTTCTTTTTCTTTCCAAGTGATATAGTCACCTCCCGTTCAGTAGTGATTTCTTCTTCTGGCGTTAATGGTGTCTTCAATCCAATATTGGTGCTCTATGACAAATTGTATAAAGGGTCTTCCATGTCGAGATAATATGGCTTCAAACATCCCACATAGAAAATGGGGTGGACCTTCATCCATTTTAGAAGATCTATCTTATACAACATTTTCGACACATGAGCAAAAATCTAGACAGAGCCTTTTATATTTTTGTATGAGGTGCTTGTCTTTTCCTCTGAGAAGCCACATCTGCTCTTGAAAAATCCTTACTAATACAAAATCTTTCACATTAAATTCCTATGAGGAGCCACAGTGTGTGGAAGAAGTAACCGTTAATCTATTATAACCTCAAAATGACTTTTATTTAAAGAAGAGCACTTTTAAGTATTAAAACAAAATTGAGCAAACATCGAGGATCTTCATCCAATTCTTCTGATTGGCACTTACAAAATGTAGCAAGTATTCCTCGAGTGGGCCATTGAATCTCTCTGTTTGACCTTCAATTTAAGGATGGTAGCTCGATGAAATATTCAATTTTAAATAGAGCAGTCTGAAGAGTTACGATAAGAAAGCTTTGATGAAGTCACCATCTCTGCCACTCACAAAGCTTTGGGTGTCTCCCTAATATTGGACGATGTGTTTGTAGAAAAGGGATGCTTTCTCCTTCTCTGAACAATCTTTTGATATTAGAAAAAAGTGACATACTTTAAAAAAGGTTCACGACCACCAAGATGCACAAATATTCACTGACCCTTGATAGCCCCATGATGAAGTGAGGGAAACTCTTTCTTGGTGTCTACTAGGTATAATGAGAGGTCCCAACAACCCTGCTAATTTCTGACATTCAATCTTATCTTATTATTAGGTGGGACATGTCATTGTGTAGTTCAACACATCATCCTTCATTTTGGACCAATAATAGCCTTTTTGCAGTAAGCTTAGGTACGGTACTACCCCGAGCAACCAACCCATAGTGTCATGACACTTTTTGAGGAGCATCCTCCTTAGTTCTCCAACCTTAGATATAAAAACTTGGTGCCCTTTGTGAAGATAAATACATCATCAACCTAGAATCTCCGAGTCGTGCCTTCTCGAATAAGTCAAAGTAGAGTCATAGTCAATAGGTTAATATCAAGGTTTAGCTTTACCTGTTCTCTAATGGTCATGATAATTTCGCTTGTCGATAGGTGAGCTACTCAAGATAAGACAGTGAGATCTGGTCATCTACTAAGGGCATTTGTGGCCAAGTGGCAACTTCCAAATCTGTGTTCTAACTACACGTCGAATTCTGCTAGTTGAGCAAATAATGTCCCTAGGTCCTCAGATAGTGTATAATCGCTAGGAACTCCTCCTAGGTTGCATAACATAATTTAGCCTCATTTAGCTTCCTACACTCGTAGGTCATTGAATGGTCTTCTTGTAATAAGACCCATTTGAGGATAAAATCTGATGCATTGGTCTACATCTCAAAATACTTGGTAACATTCAGAAGAGCTAACACTAGCTCCTTCTTTACCACACACTTGAGCTCCTCAAGGGCTTGCTAACATACCTCCAACCAATCCCACTTTTTATCCTTCTTGAATAAATCTATCAAATGCACTACATTCTTTGAATACCTTTCTATAAATTGTTGATTGTAGCTAATAAAGCCAAGAAATGAGTGCAACTCACTCACACTAATCAAGACTTGCCAATCTGAATTAGCTTACAATTTCTTTGGATCCATTTTAATCTGACCTTACTACAAGAAGCTAATCTACTCTTGAGCAAGTGAGTGCTTACCACGCTTCACATAGAGATGATTCTCCTTTAACTTATAGAATACTAATCTTAGATACTTCAGGTGATCTTCGAGGCTTGAACTATATATTACAATGTCATCTAAGTAACCTACCACAAATTTGTCCAATTATTCAAAAAATAGCATGTTCATTAATGTGCAAAAAATAGTTGGGGTGTTAGTCAATACGAAGGGCATAGTGAGCCACTCGAAAGCTCTATATCTTGTAACACAGTTTTTGGCTCATCTCCCTCCACTTTTTTGACTTCATGATAACTCGACCTCAAATCAAGCTTTGTGAAATATTTTACGTTACTCAATTGATCAGACAAATCAACAATCAAAGAAATCAGATAGTAATTCTTTACAATCACCTTATTTAGAGCCCTATGATCAATACAAAGATAAAGATGAACCTTCTAAAATAGAATAGGGGCTCCATAGCTCACTTTCAAAAGACAGATGAACCTTGAGTTAATTAACCCATTCAATTGTTTTCGAAACTCTGTTAGTACTAGATGTAAGGATCGGTTCCTGGGACTTAGCCACACATCCTTAATGGGAAATCGGCCTACGTAGCAAGCCAACCGTTTAGATAAGTTAACCGGTTAATGATAGTTAACCGGATTGGATAGTTAGCTGGTTAAGGATAGTTTACCGGATTGGATAGTCGACCGATTAAGGATAGTTGACCGGATTAGAGAAGTTGACCGGATTGACTTGCTTAAAAAGTTAACCAAATTGACTTGTTGACTGGTTTGGATTGGCTTATCAGCAGGATGGGAATAGAGGCCAGACTGGCCAAGCTGGAGTGGGTGATCTGCTCCCCCGACTCTTACCTGCTTCGCTGACTTTTCAATGTAGGGAAATTGAGCGGGAAAAAAAGAAGTACCAGAGTAGGTGACTTACCCCCACCTACTCTCACCTGCCCCGTTATATTTAAATATAGGATTTGGGGGTTAGGGAAGAAAATTTGAAAAATAAAAAGGGAGACGAAGGAGAGGAAGAATTTCCAGATTCGAGTAAGAAAATTTGTAGATCAGGTTATGGCAAGTGTACCCTATGCTTTGTCTTGATGCTCATTCTTGTTCGATTCTTCCGGGTATTATTGTCCTAATACCCTTCTTTGCTAAGTTCTATAAATTAAATATCACGATAATTACTTTCTCATGTTTTATGAAGAAATTTCATGTTTCAGTGCATACACTATACTTTATATGTCAGATTTTCCTGTTTATCCCATGATTCATGTTTGAATATTGCTAGAATTTCTCTCTTCTGTTTGAGTTCGAAATTGAAGTAAGATTTGGTAAAGTTCAAGCTATGATACACGGAAAAAGTTACCTTACATAATTATTCAGATTATTTGTAAATATCAATTTGCTTATTCGAAAACCAAAGAAATTTGTAAAATACAACCCACAAGACCAAAGAAATTTGTATCTGAAATACAGCAAGTGGAACTCTACAATTTGATATTTGTTATTTGTTATCTGATATATGACCATCGGATGAACGAACTTTATGTAGAGTTTCCATCTGAAATGCTGTAAAGAATTAAGAAACTGGATCAAAGATATTAGAGTGATAACTCGAGGATTGCCCCTGGACCACGGGGAAACTTTTGATGGCAACTTTGGATTATTGCCCCATATGCCGAGTTAAAGACATTGCCGCCCGCCTCTAGGAGTAGAATAAGAGGATCGACCTTAGATTGTGTGAGATTACACAATCCTTCATCGATTTGTCCGCTCCCGACCGATCTCTAAAGATGATTGAGTTTTCAACATGATTTTGAAGGCCTGGTATTTAAGAACAAGAATAATAACATCGGGATTTAAAAATGAAAACCGGTACCCATGAAAACGTCTTCCGATCATGTTTTATGCCTTCTACTCCTATTCCATTTCTTTTAATTTTGTTTTGAAGTAATAATTATGCATGTCTTTGCTTATTTATACCTTACTAAGCAATTGGCTTACCCCTTGGTGATTTTCTTACTTTCAAACGAGTAAGAGTTCATGCCAGACGAGGAAGAGAAGAGTCAGAGAACTACTTAGGTTTTGGAGGCCGATCTGGATTTATCTAGGCTTGAGAGGCCTATCAGAATTCATGAAGTAATTGGTGGATCTACTTTGAATGTATTTTTGGACATTTTGGAGACTCTTTTGTATAAACGATTCCGCTGTGTAAATTAATGAATATTTGTATGCTTCCATAGGGCATTTTGGTTTAAGTATTTTGATTCCTAGTGACATCTCTTATGGCATGGGTTCTGCTTCAGAGCTGGTTGACTTAGATATAGCCGACTCAGATGAGATCAACCTAGATAAGGCTGGACAGAGTGCCTAATGTATATGAAATTTCATGTGAATGGATAGAGTGCCTGCACCATAGTTAACACGGGCATTGCTCACAATTTTGTGGCTGGGACTAAAGTGGATTGACTAGGTAAAAGACTGGAATGAGATGGCGGCAATATGGAGGCCATAAACTTATAGGTAAGGCGTACCCCTAGTGTTGCCAATTTTGTGCCAGTGAGCATACATTCCTTGCGAAGTTGTCAATGGATGAAGACATCGAGGTTGGGTTTTTGTCACCGGAAGTCAACCTACCCCTAGAGGAATCTGAGGAGTTGATACCAATGGTGTTGCCCAAGGTTTTTCCACCCCAGAGAACAATGGATAACCAAATTAACTTGACACTATAGGCGAGACCACCTTTTCAAGGAGCATATAGAATGACACCTCTAGTGTGACGGACCGGATAACTAATATACTACTATTCACTTCCGTCAATGTCTAAATACAAATAAAGTAATAAGGAAAAGGTAAATGACCATGCAAAATATTACAATAACACACAGGATCCAACCGACCGATCTTCAAGTCGGCCTCGTCTAGGCCGGCCACATCAATCTCGTAGTCCCTGACTCTACGGGATCACTTTTCCTTTATAGCTCACTTAAAGTTTATTTATGCAGGCATTGTGCCACCTTATACGACCCGTCACATAGGAAACACCCACCATAAAATACCTTCTTACTCATCAATGTATTGACACTTCCCTTAGAGCTTTAAGAGTTCATCAGTGATGAATTTTTTTAGAAGTTACGTCCTAATCTTAGCTTGAAATCTGACTTATTGACGCTGGATACACTCTATATAGTCTTCTTTAACGAATTACCACCGTTCCCTTGATTACGATTACCCTCTTAATGACATAGTTAACAAATCTATCGACTATATTTTGGGCGAAAGTCAAATCTTGTACCCGTTGCCTAAATAATTCCGTCTGAATTCACAACTGCAGGTTATCTATGAAATGAAAGAGACGGTCCTTGTAAGACATGTCATTGATGTCTAACATGCATGCCGAGAAAGTTTTAACGCAATCCTTTATTATCCTTGTGTGATTAATCTGTTTTATCTTCCTTCGTGCCATAAACTCTATATTTTCCGGGTAGAACTGTACAATCAGTTCTCTCTTAAGGCCTTCCTACAAGTCGATACTCAATCTTCCCTAGGCAATTTCCTTATATTTGGTGTGCCACCATAATTTGACATCTCCGGCAAGGTACATGGTCACCATAGAAATCTTTGCCTCATCCGAATCCATCTTCATAGCCCTAAAATATTATTCCATATCAAATATAAAGTTATCAAACTCTTTTAAATCTCATATGAACGAGATTCTAGAGGCTTAATTCTACTACCGCCAAAGGCACTACCATCAATCATAGCAGTATGCACTAGAAGGCTCACCTTGCTGATGAGCTCAACTTTCTCTTTTTGTAACACCATTATTGAGTCGTGAACATGATCGGTTAGGTCTTTGACTACCTGTTCCAAGGACTTCAATTGGACGGTGAGGCTATTCACCCATATTTTCATCCTGTCGAAAGACTCATATCGGGCTTCAAGCTCAGTCAGCCCTCTCTCAAGAGCTTCAAAACGTGTCACTACAGTCAGATGAACTACATGAGTCTTTTGAGCAGCTGGATGGTATCGCTTAAGCCATCATTATCTCATTGTGTGAGATTTTTCAAAAACCGAAACATTTCTTACTGCTCTTGTTGTGAATCGGTCTCTAATATTAATTGTCACAGCCTAAATTTTATAGTCATAAAGCTGTGCGAAATGTCTAGTTTTCAATGGGAATAGACACCAGCCAAATTAACTCATGAGCACTCTTAAGTGTCAAGGTTGATCTCGAGACTCAAATGTAAAAATTACAATCGTATCGAATATGTCAAATGCAAGCAGGTCGATAATTGAAAGTACGAAAATATAGTAAACAATCAATACCAACAGGCAACAATCGAATATTGAAGATATCATAGATTCATTCCCCCATATGGAGGGTTTGGAACATTTTGGCCTTTGATAATAGTATATATTAAAAGTCCCCAATTTTCACAAGGAAATATCTAATTTTTTTTACAATGCTAAAATTTCAACTAAATTAACCTAAATTTTTAGAAAAATTCAAAGGTATGAGTAAAATTATGTAAAAAATCATATAACTTGATTTGTATTCTAACACCAGGAATCCCCAACCATTTAGGGGATAAAATACTTACTCAACATCCTAGAAAATCCACCACACGATACTATCAGAATACCGTTAGAACTTTTAAATTTTTTGGAGTTATATTACAATCCTAGCAAGCAACAACTAAGTCGAGAATATCAACAAGAGTAGCCTACCAAAAATAGAAAAAAGAAAAATGGCTATACAAGCTTCTAACACATAAGGATCTAGCAAAAGTCATATGCAATTAATATTATCCAAATAGACAGAGAGGCGGATCGTTTCTATGATATAAACCCATAATATCTAAGTTATAATGGAACAAAATCATCATTACATCAAATCTCACACTCAACAAGATCAGCAACCAACCTATATTAAAAAATCTTTCCCAAAGTTCCCTATAACCAAAAGGGGTAATACTAATAATAATAACTAAATTGCCTATCGAGCTAATTCTAAGGCCATTAAGAAAGAGCATAAAATCTTCATTCAATAGAAGAAGATAGCACCCTTTTCCTTAAACTAATCTATGTCATACCCCCAATGTCATAAAAACTTTAATCTATTCTTGTATCATTGAACGCGTAGTTGCTAGCCAATCTATGTCATACTCCCTACAAGAGAGACAAAGAGAGAAAGTGAGAGATATCCTTATACCAATCTATTGATTTCTTCATCGTAGAAAAAATCCTCAAACCCAGACTAATCCAAAGTAGCTTAAGAGATAAAACAAAGTGAAGCACATTTGTGAGAATAAAATTCTAGACTCCACCTTGCTCAAAAGGAACAAACTGCACCTCACAAAAAAGGTAACTATTTATTTTCCTTCCTAATATCAGCTTAACATATCAAAATTTTTTTACATGCAAAAAGCTTTTTCAAAGTATTCAAGACCATTGCAAACCTAGCACCTTAGTAGCCAAAGGTAAAGAAAGTAAAAGCGATTCCATAATAGCGGAAAGCAAAATGAGAGCACAAAAGCGACCCCATAGGTTTTTGCTCTCATGATGGGCCTTCTTAATTCTTTTGGGTTGATGTTCTACTCCAGGTAAAGATTTCCATATTTCCAAAATGCTTTAACAACTCGACCTTAGTCCAAAAAAAGGTTTGCAATATAATTCTAGAAATTAAAGGTTGTTTTCAGCACAAATCAGATGGCCAGGTTGATTTTAAAAGCAAGAGATGACAAAAAGGTTTGAGTGAAGAGGCTAAATAGACATCCAGATTAGAGTTTAAATTAAGATCAACATCTTCCTTCACAACTACCATGGAAAAACACGTCACTTTCAAGGAATGTCACCAACTGATAACTACCTTGATTGAAGGCTATCTAGCACTGTTTTGATTTGTAATTTTTTGTTATATTTATCTAACTATGATTAGTTTCAACTGTTTGCTTTTCCTTCCTGTGTGTATCTATAAATTTGTTGTCATCTAAAGTTTGGTGGATGCTTTATCTTCCTCGTTGTACCATTAGCTACTCAACTTCTTCATTAAATTTTTATTAATATGTTCAAAAAAGCTTGCAGTTCAAATTTAAATAATCCATTAGCATCATTGGAACTTATTCCACACCAGTTGCCTACCTACGCCGAAAAAACCCAGAACTAAACAACCACCTGGTTCATACAAAAAAGGATCTCCTAGGGACAGGTCACATAATCTCAATGAAAGTCACGAGGATAATTGCTGGCGCAAAACGGAAGACATCGTTTGCTGGTTCATACGGTGACCGGGCGGACGGATCACTCGGACAGCAATAGAGATGAGCTCTTGAACGGACGGCCAAAAGTAGAGATAAAATAATAAGAGAACACACACGAAATTTTAACGTGAAAAGACCTTTCTCAACTAAGGGAAAAACCACCAAAGAATACACTATAAATAATTGATTGTTTACAAGAATGTTAATTACACAAAGCCCAAACAAAGAAAAACAGTTACAAGTGTATATTTCTCAATCTCTCTCTAGAAAAGTGTCTCTCTTTCTATCTTTACAACAAAGGCTTGCCCACAACTCTCTCAATAAACACTCCAAATGATTGCCTCAGCACACACATCTCCAGCAATGGCACAAGCATATATATACACAAGAGGCCTAGTGGTCGGCTAGCCACCCTAGCAGTAGAGTAGCAGGACCACGCCTCCTAGGCCTGCCACAGCAGGCACACGCCCGGCGTGCAGAGTGGCAGGCCTGACACCATTGAAAGTTGTAGCCGCCTCAAACTTTCAATCAGAGTAGAGATAAAATAATAAGAAAACACACACGAGATTTTAACGTGGAAAGACCCTTCTCAACTAAGAGAAAAACCACCAAAGAATACACTATAAATAATTGATTGTTC
>JAOVVI020011125.1:0-12774 GCA_028571085.2 Nepenthes alata
TCATTTGTATGAGACATACCAAGGCCCAACTGAAGGCAAAATCGGCGAATCTCAAATCCAAGTCCAAAATCTAGGTCTAAATCAAAATCCAACATAAATCAATATAAATATATAAATTATACACCAAATTTGGATTTTGATTATTTAAAAACTAGCGTCAGGAAGAGTTATACATAATCCCGGTAACCTTAGGCAATCAAATGTAAATTTGGCCAGCATATATGATGACCCATGTACTCTGTACCCATGGGTAAGGTTGTTCACTATTATTTATCACCCACAATTTTGGGTACAATTCTCAAGTTTATTAGATATATTAGGGTGTTCGAATATATTCTAAGGACAAATCAAATTATTCAAACGGGAATGGTCACTACTCCAAACCTTTCCTGCCGACGGAAAGAGATTTCTAAATAAAAAAATAATCTCTCCATCGGGAGATAGCCAGAATCCAATAATCCAAATTCAAATGTACTGACCATAACCCGACACGTGCATGTGGCCAATGCGAATTTCGTGTATATTTTTGTTACACATACTAATATAAATAGACACTGAGTCCAATAAATTTTTTGGGCATTCAGAAAAATAATAAATTTCTAAAATCATAAAGCCCATATTCAAAACCCCCAAAATAATCAATGAACTACATATGCATGTCTAGAATAAATATAATGGATGTATAAAAATACAAGCATATTAGTAAAAAAATTCATACACTATCCAAAATACATTAGAAATTAAATCAGACCAAAGAGAAGGCTTATAGATACTTGCCTCGACCTTATCTCCACTAATCTAAAAAATGGGTGCTCCAAAACACCCGAATCGCACCGTTTCTCACACTGCGATGCATCCCCTTGCAACAACATCCCTTTCTCTCTCCTTTATGTGGCTTCTGCAGCACGCCGCTGCCACCCACACCATCGCCGGTCACTAGCGACCACCGTCGCTGCCAGTCACTGGCGACCACGGTCTGGCCACCATCCTTCCCCGGTGAGCCTCTCTCCTCGCCAAGCAAAGTCCACGCCTCACCTGTATTCTCTCTCTCTCTCCTTTGCCCAACTCCTCTACCGCTGCTGCTGCCGCTACTCGACGCCGCTGCGCCAACTAGCCACCGCTGCGAACGGCCATAGCTAGCCTCCCCGGTGCCACCTTGCCGGTGCTGATGCTGCTGATGTTGCCGACAACCATCGTTGGATTCCTCAATGGTCTCACCTCTGCCACTCAACCACCATCGGCCAAACTTCCCGCCCCAGACAACCACTGGCATCGTGCCGTCCTCACCGTAGGTTGCCGTCGCCAGCCGCCGGCCCCCTCTTTCTTCCTCTCCCCTCCTTCTTCTCTCTCTTCTCCATGCCAAAACCCTAGCTCCCCTCACTCTCTCTCATCGATCCCTTCTGCCTTATCTTCTTATCTTTTTTTTTCTTTTTTTCCCTTTATATTATTATTATTATTATTATTATTATTATTATTATTATTATTATTATTATTATTATTATTATTATTTTATTTTATTCTAAAATCCAAACCGATATTCGGGCGATAGCACAAACGCACCTCGAGAGCTATCCTTACTGATCCAGATATCCGTCCAAATTTCATAATATTTAGTTAATTTTTACAAAGTCTAATTTATTAAAAATCATAATTAATATTAAATTAATCCAAATATAAATATGGGATATTACATTCTCCCCTCCTTATAAAAATTTCAGCCTCGAAATTTATTTATCTTGATTTTAACCTCAAGTAACCAACAATGACGATATTCTTCCAAACTTCATCTTCGATCTTCTCAACAGATTTTCTTAACCAAATGATTTTTCCAAATCTGATCCTCAACAAATAGGGATATTCTTCCGGACTCATCCTCAAAATCCTTTAGCACTTCTTCAACTCAAAGATTCCTCGAAAGCATAATAACCAATAAAATATCTAATTCTTCTACACTAGATCATCCCGATCCCAAAAATCAAAATCACTACCTTAATTTAAAATACTCTCCATCGATCAAAAATGATTCCAACCTAAGGACATGCGAAGGATCATTCGCATAAAACATATCATATCCATTCATTAAATTTAGAAGAAAAGCTTACCTATGGGCCACCTCTCTAATCTTGTGAAAACTTCAGTTGTCTCAATAAACCTCTATTTCAAATTATCATTTGACTCCAAAATTTAAAAATCTTCTCTTCAAGAAGTTTCCAGAAACATCTGACTATTTTTTTTGAACCTCCAATCGAATTACAAATCAGATTTCCTACTTGGAGCCCCAAAGCAAATCTTGTGATTGATAGTCACGAGACAACATGCTTTTGCTGCACCACTTTGAATCAATCATAAGCCTCAAATCAAATCAAAGGTCTTGAAATAGGGATACCTCATAATCTTCTCATCTTGAAAATATACCAACGACCAATCTTTGAAATGAAATCCTGATAGACAAGCAATAGGCCAACTTCATCCACTCATCATCATCTACCTCAAATCTCGGCAAACAATGAATTGTCTTCATCATTTAAACCATCATCAGCTAGCTCATCCTTATCCAAATGACCATCAAATCCTTTGCCATTTGAGGCAGACCCGAAATGAAATCTCGAAGGCTTGTCCAAAAAAAGTCATCACCACTGATCTTTATAAAAGCTTTTCTGACATATAGGAGCTTCGCTCGGAATCCAATCCTGACAGCAAAGAGAGGAAATTACTTTAGCCCAAATCTTCCTATAGGCATCCTCGTCGCAGCACCTTCTCACAAAAACTTTCAGACTGATCTCGAACATTTATTGGGTAGTACACCCGATATGCAAAATCCAAACATATTTAAATATTACTTAGAAATATCACTGAGAGCTACCAATCATTCTGATCCATCAGGGATCAACAAAACTAATGCCAATGACACTCTATTCTTCAATTACTGAAAACTTTCTTCACAAGTATCACTTCAATTAAATACTGATTGCCTCTATTCCAAAAGCGCCAATGGCATTGCAATCCTCAAGAAACATTCAATGAAACTCCCATCATAACCAACAAAATCTAAGAAACTCCGCACTCCCAAGACCTTAGGCGGTCTTTTCAAATTTGCCACTGCTTCTACTTCTTCTAATTGTCAAATATCACATTAAGAAATATATGACACAAAATAGTGTCTTTTTAGAATCTATAATAGACTTCCAAATCGAGTCTCATACTCCTCAAAGTCCTTCAAATAAATTAGAACATTATTAACAAAACTATCACAACTAATCCAAACACGGTTAGAAATCTAATAAATAATATCCATAAAAGATGCTAAAATATTCAATAATCCAAAAGTATCAACAAAATTTCATAATGGCTACACCTTGACCTGAAGCTGCTCTATGTACATCCTTCCACTTAATTCTCAATTAAGGATACTTCGAACACAACTCGATCTTAGAGAAAACCCAAACTCCTCGAAATAGATCAAACAAATCTTTGATCATTGGGAGGGGATACATTTTTTATTCTCAAACAATCCAAACATAAACCCATCAATCCATCTTCTTCACCAAAGCGCACTAAAGCACTTTAAGCCAAAACACTTGGCCGAACAAAACCATTATCAAATAGATTCTGCAATCGCTGTCTTAATTTTTTCAACTCAGATAAAACTACGCATACAAAGCATTCAAAATAGGCACAAATCCAAACACAATATCAATAACAAATTGATCGCCTGATATGGGAACAATCCAGTCGAATCCTCTAGAAAATATCTTCAAACTCGTAGATGATAAAAATTTCTTCAATGGTCTCGGAATAACTCCCTGATATGACCATATATGCAAGATGAGCTTAGCATCCATTTTTCAACAAATGACTCACTTGCAATGCCGAAAATTAACCTTTAAGCCTTCTTACTAATTCTTTTTTGAAACTCTGAGGACTCGTACCTCAAAACATAGAATGGAATGATTTTAAAGAAACAATCTTCCACTATGGAGGATCCAGCTCTAACTTCACAGACTGTATATGCAAAATGCTCTGTTGAAATCGTTTGACTCCTATCAGGACGTTTGAAATCCGAACTCTTGGAACTCGAACGATCCTTGACAAATGGTATATTTGACCGCAATTAAAGCAGACTCTATTCTGACGAAACAAACTTGTCTCATGCATTTCTTCCTACAAAACTTTACAGGATGACCCCGCAAACTCGAATTTCGTGGAGGAAAATATTGCTTCATCTGACTTTCCTTTAGCTTGTCCTTTGAAGGGTAAGTGAATTCATCCTTTGAGCTCTGACTCTAATATTTTGATTACTTCTGGAAACACTTCTCCCAAAATTTCTCCAACTCAATTAACAAAGCCTGGTCTAGCTCCTCACCATAAGCCCAGAGTCGGAATGACATCAACTGCTTCCAAATTGAATCTTGATGTCCTCAACTACTATCATGTTTCAATAATTCTTTCAATTTCTTCAACATCTTCTTGAGTATTACTTTAGAAGACCGAACCACAAACTCTTTGCTCTTTGATTCTTCAACGATGAAAGATTTACGGGGATGATTATTCACCCAATCGCAACGACAAGAGGGAATATACAACCCTTGTGTCTTCCGCTCACTCCAGCCGTAGCTTCAAACCTTTGCACGATCAGCATCTTTGCTACCAGCAAAATCAAACTTGCGCCTCATTGTCCTAACTTCTGACAAGGATAAACGAGTTGATTTGACTTGTGCTTCTTCATCTTTATTTACGGCTTCCAATCTTGAAGAATCTTCATTTCTTCAATCAAACACAACGATCACTTCTTCCTTTGCACATGTGCCATCCTTGCGTAGAATCACACCAATCTTCTCTACCGACCAAAATCTCATTCTACTCCATGATATTTCGGACCAGCTCCAGTTCCATCACCTACTTTTCTGCCGACTAAAATCTCCTTCTACTCCACGAGATTTTTAGCCGAGCAACTTTATCACCTACCCCTCTGCCGACCAAAGTCTCTTTCTATTCCGCGAGATTTTGAGCCGGCACCACCTAAGGACACTAATTCTGTTCCAAATTTATAAATCCCAACAAAACCCTACATATATGTAGAAACCCGAAGAAATTCTAATTCGACCATTATATCAAATTATACATTATGTCGCTCGTGCGATTCATCGTATTCAGATGATTATCCTTCCAATCCATACCCAAACCTTCACAACTACCTTCTGATTCAAATTCAAGCCTCCACAACTCAAATTTTCTACTATTTGTCAATGATAATATTTATCTCCTCTAAAAGTCCAGTCTATTATTTGTCCAAAATGACCCAAACTACCTCTCCTTTTGACTTTTTCTTTGATACTACTTCTATCACGAATTCAAACCAAGCAGGTCCATTTAAAATAATTAATTATAATTTTTAAAATTTAAAATCCTAAATAAATTCAACAAATAATTCTAAGTCCCAAAAATTTGAGTGTGACAATTCAAATAAACATGACCTTACAAATTAAAATCCACACAGGACCTCATCGGATAATCGTACAAATCAAAATAAATATGATCGGCTCTACAAATAACGTTAGAGAGGTAATAATTCGACCTAAAAATCATAATCAAGTATAACACAATATTCAAACTATTCCTGAAATATAACAAAAAGCCTATATCCGGCCAATTCTATAATCCAAATATATCAAATATTAATTTAAACTATAATAAAACTGAAACTCACTAAATCGAATGAATAACTAATCAATCATGTCTTTACTCCTATAATGGATCCGAATCTTCTACTCTGAAGGGATAAAATAGGAAAAGTGAGTCTAATATTCAACATGTATCATATTTAAATAAAAGGAGTCCACTAAATCAAAGAGAAGATTTAATAGATTAAATCCATTCAGATGATAGAATAAATTCAAATCGTCGATAAAATAATTTTAATAGAAACCCAAGATCCAAAGCTTGCTTTGAGAGTTGTTGCTACATTTGGGTCATCTAGACTATCATTGTATCTAATTGGGCCTTCTGGGCTTTCATTTACTTGGTAGCTTTAGTAGATCGTTTGGAGGAGGTAGATAATGTTGGTGATCCAATGACTTGGGGACTTTGTGATTTGAATTTTGAAGAACTTGGTACGGCTAGGTGTTCTGGAGTATATCTAGTTGGTATGGTTGGTGGGATTTTTGAGACAAGCTTGATAGTCTGAGCTAAAGCTCGATTTTTCTCATAATTAGCATCAATTTGAGTATAACTAACCATAATATAATCGAATTTGTCCCACCATTTGATTCTGAATTCTCGAATAATTGATAGAGGAATATCTTAAATAGTTAACGGTATGTCTTCATAATATTGATGGCAGGTAAAGTGCCATGACATAATCCATGAAACTTTATAATTGATATGGAAAGCAATTATATTGTGTGGTTGAAAAATATCTTTATATAATTCTTCATAATGCATTCGTGCATGACTTACAATACTAGGATAAAAAACTGGTAATTATCTGAAGTAGATCCACCATTCAGTAAATCATATTGGTAGTTATTTTGGAAAGGTTTTGTCAAATCGGATAAACCAAGAATGAGTATATGATCAAAGGTAAAAAGAGTTAAACCATGCTACTTTATAATCTTGGTAATTGTATCACTTTGGTTGGTAATGAACAAAGAATGGTTTAGTGTCCCAAATGTTAAGGCTAACATCTTGGGGTTGTTTAACTTGTTTAATTCTGATGGTAGGAAAAGTAATGGTATTAACTCGGGGATTGCAGTGATATTTGATGTCAATAGAATCAGAATCAATTAAGATTAATTTATAGTACTGTTGGGTTTTAGAAATATCCGCAATTTGGTATAAATAATTAAGATAAAATATTATGTTTGTCAAGGTAATAAGCACATTGAGTAACGATTTTTTATAATAAAAGGTAAGAGCAACATGAAGCTTGAGTGGTTTAGTGATATAATTGTTATTGTTGAAAGTAGTGGCTGATTGAGTAGAAGAGGTAGTGGGATTAATAGCTTCCTTGAAATTCAATGGTGGAAATTCACGTAGGGTTGTGCATTTATTGGAGGTTGGTATAATCTGTGATTTAGACATTGCATAATCATGAACGGATTATTTTGGTGGTTGCTTTGCTGGTGTATAAGGGGGTTGAATATCCTTCTATTTACTTTAGCAAGCATAACTTCCTGTAAAAATTCTTTTATTAAAATATCTAAAATATTTGATTCAATAAATTGTTCGAGTTCAAAAAACATTTGCCATCGTACTGAAGTAAAATTCTTTATATTTTTGCGTAAAATAGTATAAATGTTTTGATAAATAAGATAAAAGATAAAATTATTTTGACTCTTTGATATGTAGAAAGTTTCTTTTTTAATATATGAAAAATAATTAGATGAATAAAATGGTGATCCTGTGTTTATGGGAAACCTAATATTATACGTGTATGGTCTACTAGTTTTGTATATGTGTTCCTAAATTTGATTCTAAGTCCGTATTAAGTGCATTTGATTGTGCTTCAATTCTAAATTTTCTCGAAAAATATTACTAGATGCTATATTAGTATGTTCGTAATTTTTAATAATTACATTCGTTGGACTAAGTTTAGAGACAAAAGGTTTCATAATATCTTTGTTACTTATTAAATATTTTTGTAAGTAAGATTTACTTGGTATTTTATTAGAACATCTACTAATAATAATGATTGATTTTTGGATATATTTTAAAAGTCTAATTATTTTTGAAAATAAATTTGTTTTAGAGACATTTAGTCTATTATCTTTAATAATTTTAAAAAATTATTTTATATAATAATTTTTTATAGTGGTATTAAATGAACTCGTAATTAATTAGTTATTTATTTGGTTTATTATATGTTTGACTAAAGTCTGTCATTCATAATGAGTTATTTTATGTTATTTTTTATTATTTTGCCAATATCTTGTTCTTTTATTATATTTTAAAAAATATTTATTTTCTCTAATTTACTGATAAAATTATTTTTGTTAATGTTTATTAATAATTTTTTTATTTTGAATCTTTTCTATGTGATTTGTTTGGCTAATTAGTTTTATTTGGTCTTTGTTTTGATCATAAATTTTTTGTGTTTTCTTAGTGTGGTTTAATAAATTATTCGGTGATAATTATTCTATTTGTATAACTAGTATCTTAATTTTATTTTTTGTATCCCAAAGTAGTTGTATTTGATTTTTATTAGTTGATCTATCTTGGATTTATTTTTGTAATAATGGACTGTCTTTATAATTGAATTGATTTAGAAAATTATTATTATTTATTTGTAATTTATATGGGATATTTGATTGGTATACAAGTGTTAAAATATTAGTTTTATATATCTGTGATGCTAATTCTCTTTGAGAAATAAATAATATCTTCATATAGATAAATTGGATAATTTGTTATCAGATAATATGTTATTAAATATTATTTTATAACATTTTTAAAAATTATATTGAATATTTAATTCTAATAAACTTTTGATAATTATTTGACAGTATTTTGTCCATGCCTGAGTAGATTTAAAATATTCATTATTTACTAAAGTAGGTTGATTATTATTATTATTGTGTTTAATTTCTAAATATTTATTTATTCTATATTCAGTAGAACAAAATGAATTAGTTATTTGGCATATTTATTTTGGTAATTCTTTTTGTAAAAAGATAAAATAATTATTTATGAATAAAATATGTAGTTTTATATCAGAAAGTATATTTTTAAATATTATGTAAACTAGTTCTGAAAATTATCATTATATAAATTTTTAAGAATTATCTGATCTATATATAGAAAAAATGTAAATTGATTATAATATTGATTAATTATTAAATTAGGTTGATTAGAGCTTATAATAATTTTTTTATTTGAAGGATTTTCTTTATGTTCTAATTCTGCAGTTAAGTAGATAAATTTGACTCATTTTCTATTTTTTGTTTTATTTTACATTATTTTGACTTATGTCCAGATGCTTTATATTTCCAACATATAGTTTTAAATAATTTATTTTGTTGTGAATTTTTATAATTTTTGTATGTTTCAAATTTAGATGGGATAATTGGTTGATAAGTAAGGGTTTCATTATTTTTATTATTTACTTCTTTTGTTAATGAATAGAGTGTTAAAGAATTTTCTTTGATATTTATGGAATGTGATTTAGAGAGTAAAGAAGGTGATATTGTTATAGTGTTTTGAATTTCTAAAAATGTTGCTGTTGAATATTGGTTTAAAATATTATTATAGTGTATTTAATTATTTTGTTGATTGATAGGTTGATTTTTAATTTGACTAGTTTGACTTATTTTTGTTGTAGAAATGGATGATAAATTATTTTTAATACCAAAATAGTTAATCATGGGTTTTTTTGATCTTACCCAAACATGGATGGAGTATTATTGCTTTCAACAAGATGCTTCCATTGGGACGTGGTTTTCTCGCCAGGATATTTATGTGTTCCTGCTACCTTAAGAATTATATTTATTATATGATCATTATCAAATCCAACCAAATATCCGAGTTATCAAGCTTTCAGATGGCACTGCTATGGCTATTCAACTTCGTCACAACACATGGACTTAGGCAAATATATGCAGCTGTGATCTTCATATCTATAAATAACAAGAACATTCAACATATAACCCCACTATTGCTCTTGTTCAAATTAATCAACAGCAGCAATTTACTATTTAGATTTACAATTCTTCTTTCTGGATCCAAATTTTCAAACTATCGGTCCAAGATTTCATTATTTCTGAATCTAATCCACTCCTTACTGGATTCCTCCTCAGTAATGGACATTGACTTATTTTCACAACTGTTCACTATCTCTACAAATATAATCTCTTAGCCTATACAACGGCCCAATATCTCGGCCCACATCATAATTTTAGCCCTTGGGATTTTCCTATTTTGTGTACCTCTCGTATAAATATTTTTTCCTTTACTAATACTCTCCGTTGTTAATAAATAAATAAATAAAATATATATACAGACAACCCTCCATTATTACAAAAAAAATGTGCATACTGATCAGAAAAAAATTACATGTGCATACTAATCAAAAGAAAATTACGCCACAATATTAATGGCATACTATACAAGTACTATGCAAACACTATTCATATACTATTTAGTATTATTTGACACTATTTATGAATAGTACTCAATGAAAAACCTGACAAATCAGGCAGCTAACTTTTGACTAAGAAGCCATTCAAGGATGATTCACAATTATCGAATTTTTACAGGAAGTTATGCCTCCTAAGGGAAAAGAGAATGATATTCAACCCCTTATACACCAGCAATTTAACTACCAAAATAATCCGTTCATGATTATGCAATGTCTAAACCACAGATTATACCAACCTCCAACAAATACACAATCATACGTGAATTTTCACCTGCAAATTAACACGAATTTATGATCATTAGGAGGGGATACATTTTCGATTCTCAAACAATCCAAATATAAACCCATCGATCCATCTTCTTCACCAAAGCGTACTGAAGCACTTTAAGCCAAAACACTTGGCCGAATAAAACCATTATCAAATAGATTTTGCAATCGCTGTCTCAATTTCTTCAACTTAGACAAAACTACTCATACAAAGCCTTTGAAATATACACAGATCCAAATACAATATCAATAGCAAATTGATCGCATGATATGGGAACAATCCAGTCGAATCCTCTAAAAAATATCTTCAAACTCGCAGATGACTAGAATGTCTTCAATGGTCTCAGAATAACTCCCTGATATGACCATATATGCAAGATGAGCTTAGCATCCATTTTTCAACAAATGACTCGCTTGCAATGCCAAAAATCAACCATTAAACCTTCTTACTAATTCTTTTTTAGAACTCTGAGGACTCGTATCTCAAAACACAAAATGGAATGGTCTTAGCGAAATAGTCTTTCACTACGGAGGATCTAGCTCTAACTTCACAGACTGTATACGCAAAATGCTTTGTTGAGACCGTCTGACTCCTATCAGGACGTCTGAAATCTGAACTCTTGGAACTTGAACGATCCTTGACAAATGGTATATCTAACCGCAATTGAAGCAGACTCTATTCTAACGAAGCAAACATGTCTCGTGCATTTCTCCCTCAAAAACTTACAGGATGACCCCGCAAACTCGAACTTCGTGGAGGAAAATATTGCTTCATCTGACTTTCCTTTAGCTTGTCCTTCGGAGGATAAGTGAATCCATCCTTCGAGCTTTGACTCTAATATTTTGATTACTTCTGGAAGCTCTTATCTCGAAATTTCTCCTACTCAATCAACAGGGTCTAGTCTAGCTCCTCACCATAAGCCTAGAGTCGGAATGACACCAACTGCTTCCAAACTGAATCTTGATGTCTTCAACTTCTATCATGCATCAACAATTCATTCAAATTCTTCAACATCTTCTTGAGTATTGCTTTAGAAGACTGAACCACGAACTCTTTGCTCTTTGATTCTTCAACAATGAAAGATTTACGGGGACAATTATTCACCCAATCGCAACGACAAGAGGGAATATACAACCCTATATCCAGCAAATAATTCAATTTAAACTATAATAAAATTGAAACTCACTAAATCGAATGAATAACTAATCAATCATGTCTTTACTTCTATAATGAATCTGAATCTTCTACTCTGAAGGGATAAAATAGGAAAAGTGAGCCTAATACTCAACAAGTATCATATTTAAATAAAATGGGTCCACTAAATCAGAGAGAAGATTTAATGGATAAAATCCATTCAGATGATGGAATAAATTCAAATTATCGATAAAATAATTTTAATAGAAATCCAAGATCCAAAGTCCAAAATTAATGATAGTCTTGTACTCAAAGTATATCCAAATCCAAAATAAATGTCCAAATTTTAAAAACAGTCCTCATCGGGACATATATATATATATTAATATATATATATATATATAATAGAGGTGATCCAGACAAATCACAAAGCCGATGCTCAATCCGAGTCCAAGTCTAATTCCAAATCCAATACCCGATTAGCTTGTAATCTGGGGCAGAATTCGATAGTCGGATAATTTAATAGTGTGTGAAGAAATCAGCGCAGTATCGCGATAGATATTCTAAAGGTTCAAATCAAAATATATAATCAAAATTGTTGTACGAGACATACCAAGGCTCAACTGAAGGCAAAATTGGCGAATCTCAAATACAAGTCTAAATCAAAATCCAACATAAATTAATGGAAACATATAAATTATGCATCAAATTTGGGTTCCAGTTATTTAAAAACTAGCTTGAGAAATGGTTACATATAATCCCGATAACGTTCGGCAATCAAATGTAAATTAGGCTAGTATATATGGCGACCCATGTACTCTGTACCTATAGATAAGGTTGTTCACTATTATTTATCACCCGCGACTTTGGGTGCAATCCTCAAATTTATCAGATATATTAAGGCGTTTGAATATATTCTAAGGTCAAATCAAATTATCCAAATGAGATTGGGTACTACTCCAAGCCTTTCCTGCGGTGAAAAGGGATCTCCAAATAATAAAATAATCTCCCCGTCGGGAGCTGGACAGAATCTAATAATCAAAATCTAAATATAGTGACCACAACCCGACACATGTATGTGAAAATACACAGCCAATGCAAATTTCGTATATATTTTTGTTACACATACTGATATAAATATACATCGAGTGTAACAAATTTTTCAGACTTTCTGAAAAATAATAAATTCCTAAAATCATAAAACTCATATTCAAAACCCCCAAAATAATCCAATGAACTA
>JAOVVI020011126.1:0-12773 GCA_028571085.2 Nepenthes alata
CCATTGAATCTGGCATTGCACCTTGCAATGATGAACCCTATTTTGGATTAGGACCAATATTTTCAGTTTATAGCTGAGGTGTTTCAACCTCCTTGTAGACAACCTTGATTAGGGTGGTACTGGGGGAGTATTTTTCCTTTGCCTTTATGAGTTGTTTGTGTGAAGTTGGCTGATAACAAGGAGCTTTGGTTTTGTCCTAAACGACGTTCTTAGCTTAACTTCTCGTTCTCACAAAATCATGTAGAGATAGGGGGTGTGAATAGTTGAAAGAATTGACAAATCATCAGAAGTACAGCTAAGACGTAAGACTGATTAGAATGCCTTGTACTGATCAGTTTGGGTACAACTGAATAGGATTCATTTAGCCACTGAGTTGTCGTATACCGTTTTATAGTTTGCACTACTTGGTCATAATAGTGGAACATTTAGCTGTGTATGGATCGTGCAGTTCCTGCCAAATAAGTGTCACCTATCTTGGACCGTTACATTTTCTGAAAGGAACATTCAGTTTTTGGGGGGATGTAGTGCATTTCAATCCGCCAATATATGTTGGGTAAAATAAGTTGTGATTCAGCTAACAATCAACTAATTCATGCTATGCTGGATGAGAAATTCCAGATTCCTAAGTTTAGTTTGTGACTGAGCAGCAGAACCAGCAGCAGTTGTGCCTGACGGAACAAATTTTGTAGTACATCAAATTATGCCGTTAACATATCCTTCTAAAGAAATGCTTTCAATGACAAAAGGTAAGAATCACCTACACTCTCTTGAGGCTAAAGCCTCCGTATCAAACACGTATTGGACACTGACATATTTGGGACATGTTTGGACACATGTTAGACATGCTTTGACATATGTCAAAAAATTTAAATTCATTTTATTTGACTCTTATACGTTTTGGACACATTAGAAATTTTTTAATTTAAAAAAAATTAGGATTTATAGTACAAAATAAAGAAAATCTAGGCCATTCATTTAAAGATATTATAGCATAATTCATTTATATTGGCTTACTATTTTCACACTGATTCTTCTTATGAATTTTTTTTAGTGAGAAAACAAGAAATATATAGTTTTTATTAATAATTTACTATAATGTAATGTTGTTTATGAATTATATTCTCATTGTATACATAAACTATAAATTTATCTTAGTATCCACAACTTATTGTATTCTTATTTTTACAAAAATAATGCTTCAGTGTGTCGTGTCTACGTCTTGTGTTGAGTCCATGCTTCTTAGGACCAAGGGGCTGTGAGTGATAATTTTTGTTTATACAAGAAAATTATAGTTGCTTCTATCTCATGTAATAGGAATTACACTTGTCATCTGTGAGGGATACAAGTGACTTCTGTTGTTTGAAATGGTTGTGGTGGAAGTGTATTAGTGTTGGTTGAAAGTTAAGAGATTCGAATCTTTGAATGAAAAACTCATCTTAGGTGGATCTTTGAGAAACATTTAACACCGTGCTGCATTAGGACACCTTAGATTAAGGGGAAAATGATTTTTACAGGGTTGCAGGTTGCTTATAGGGTATGAAGGCATCACACCAATGGGATAGAATTGCATTGCAGAACTCAATAGGGGCAAAATTGCTCTAGATTTTTCCTTGAATTTACTTCATCAAACTGAAAGTGAGTTAAATCTTTTACATGGGCTGCTAGTTTTTTGTTTCCTGAAGGACTCCTATTCATGGAACTAAAACCGCTCTTTAAATAAAGAAATCAAACCATGGACTATTAGGACTTGTAAACGGAATTCATAACTAGAAGTCTAAAACTAGATTCTAAAAGGAATGAAAGAAGACTCATGTTGACCCGTGATCTGAAACTAGGAAAATCATTGAGCAAGCTGCAACTATTAAAGATGTAGTCCTTAAACTTATTCATACTTGATCATTTTATCCTTAATGCATCACATTAAACCTTGAAGCAATTTCTAGTGAAGGTTTTCTTGGGTCTTCATGTCTAAACAATCAATCTCATGTGAATCATTATGCAAACGTTCAAGCTGTTATGACTAAGTGGACCATGAATTCAAGAAAGTTAAATGGAATAGAAGCAATGGAGGTATGCAAAAGCTGAATTTTGGCTAAAGTGAAGTGAATAAGAAGAGGCTTCATCGCACAGGTGTGGTCCTGCGGGAAACAAAGAACAGTTCTGAATGGTGGGGCGCCAGCTGCCAACAGCTGCTATATGATGATGGTAACCAGCATAGTTTGGACCTATGGTCCTAATACATCGATGGCTTAAGGTTATATATTTTTCTTCTGATAGCACAATTAATTCTCTCTCTCTCTCTCTCTCTCTCTAATTAGGTCGTTGATCTATTGTTTTTTTAATCAATGATAACACTCGAAAAAAACCATTATCCCTTAGCCCTTAGCCCTCATCTCAAACAAGATTCTTGCAGAACAATCACGAGACTCGGAAAACCTGTCTTCCTAGGCACTCTTCTTTTCCATTTGTGTGCTATGGCGTGTTAAGTGTTCAAATTTAAAATTCAGCAGAATGGATTCACTGTATCCATCAAATATGCTGACTTTGTTGAAAAACCTTGAGCTTTTTTTTTTTCTCGTCAATGGCTCTTAGAAATATTATGCTTGCACTTTTGTTATTTTATCTAAAATTACCCAGTATTTTCTATGAAAAAGCATACTGCCTTGTCCTCTTGTCCACTCTAGTGGCAGATTGCAGTTGGCCACCATTCTTATTTGTAATCAGATGGAAAGGTTAGCAAGGATGTTATTCTCACTTTGGAGATTTCTGTTCCTAACATATGATATTACATTCAAAGAGTGTTGTTTATGGTGTAGCGAACTATACCACTAGCTTGTTTGTAGGAATGTGATGCGTCTCGTGAATCCAGATTGATATACGAATTAGAGAGCCGTTTTGTCTTTCTTGTTCATGTAGAAACAATGAACAATCTGGTTTTCGTAATTCTAAATTTGAATCTTACACATCACAATAGAATTAATTAGAGATAAGAGACATATGATACTCGTTTCCCGGTATATTGTTCGACGTTCAAATCAGTGATCTTTCTATTCGGATTGGAAAGATGACAAAAAAGTAAATATTGAAATTTAAAGATGATGGGAACGAGTGTGGATTTGGAGGGCTATAGTCCTTTTTGTATACTCAAATGATCGAGTGTTCTCTTTTTTCTCCTCCTCTTATTTGGGAGAAGATGTATTTATAACTTGGGGTCTTGTTTGACCAATCGGCGCTTGAAATCTCTACATATGTCCAGAGTTGTTTCAGATTAATTATAGGGAGGCATTACTTTTGGCATGTAACTGCCGCCCTAATTTAATGAGGAAGCTGCATGGCCAATAATGATGGGGCCATTTCAGCCATTTTTTTGTATTGATCATTAACTGGCTAATGATTATCCTTGGGTTTCTTTTATTTTTTGATTACTAACTGATCGGATTAGGCTTTTCAGTTGATGCCCTTGGGAGTTATTATTCGACAGACTGAATTTGGCTTTGCCACTCCGTTTAGGCCATTGGGATTTTGGGCATTGACCCAAAATTGTGCTGGGCTGATTGCACTAGGCTGATCTATCTTGGGCCATACCCATTAGATTGAAATGAATTTTGTTTGGATAAACAGAAATTCTAATGGTTGTGGCTATAATGAGGTCAATCTCATTGATGTTAATTCTCTCTTCTTCATTTTACATCTAACGTGTGTTTCTTTTTTTGGGGGGAGGGGGGGGTGTCCCGTAAAAATTTGATATTTTGTCTTAAAATATGTTAAACTAGCATTGCAAATCCCAGTCCTAGGCGGCAAGGTAAATTTGTAAGACCTTTATTGAAGGAAATCAAGTACGGTTGTGATCAAACCAGATTTTTTCATTTTTTTTCTAGATGAATGAGGATAAAAACTAAATAAAATTTTAGATTCAAACCTATGTTAGTGCATCTAAAATGGAAAGTTTTGTTAGTGGTGAGGGAAGGATTTGGAAAGCTCATGTGAAGGGATGCTTACTGTAGTCTATTCTTCATATGTTACTGAAAAATTATATATGTTGAGTTTTGTTTTCCCTGTTTTGGAGTAGAATTGCTCAGAGATGAACTCTTAAATCTTCCTTGTGATGATAACCTGTCTCACATCAGCTAATGGTGATCTTAGTTTTTCCATCCTGTTCAATCCTGGATTAAACAGTCACATTAACAAATGCATAAATCTCGTTCAATGGGAATTCCCTTCCTCCATGTTTTGATCTAGATACCACATTTGGAAAATCAAAGGCCCATCAAATCCTTTTTGAGTCTGTTTATGGAAGCCTTTCTTGGTCTACTCTATATCCTATTTTCCTGAAATCAGTCAATACCCTATTTGAATATAAGCCTTGGCACAACAGTAAGATTACTCCATTATAATGTGGAAGTTACAAGTTTAAGTCACAAATACTGTTTCACTACATTGCGTTGGGAAGTTTACATACATCGGACTCTCCCCAAACCTAAGAATTGAAAAACCTTGTGCATTGAGCCACCCTTAACAAAGATCCCTTTTTTTCTCTCACTGGTGCATTATGTTGTCTGTGTTGTGGCACGTCTCTAAATCATTGCCAATACATTCCATATTCCATGGTTATGAATGTCCAAATCATTTGCTATGACTTCCAGCTTCATATTTTCTCAGGAGCTACTCCAGCTCTTAGTACAATTCCTTTCTTGTGTTGTCTCATCCATCTTAGCTGCTATCAAATGTGTTCTTCAAGAATCAGTGAAATGTTGGACCATTAAATATTTCAAAAAACTATTGTCAGGCAGTCAGTTATAGTATTGCATGCCTTTGAATTCTAATATTTATCTTTTACAGGAATGTTTTTCCTTTATGATGGAAGGTTAGTGCTTTATTTCCTTGGTGCAAAGATAGGAGTGAAACGTTGAGGATGCTGCCTTGAAGCATGCCGTAGTTCTTACTACTTATGAATCAAACCTTCCAACTATATTTTATATACTCATTAATTTATTTTTTCTTTATGGCTGGTTCTTGTGGTTGAGAAGGGGTAGCTTCTCTATTTTGAAGTTTTAAAATTACATCAGTAAAATATTCTGGGACTTGAATGGAACTTGTGAAGGATATGAGAGCCAGTCTGTGCTTGGTAATATTGGCTATCTTATGTTCTAATAAGATAATGAAGAAAATTTTCCATTCTAATGACTGACTTTTGAGCTAATTTCTCTTTTTTCCCCCAATTTTTTTTCCAAGATCCAAATATAGCCTTAAATAGTGAAGAAATTTTGCAGAATATTTTAAGGAAATTCCCTATGCTTTATTCCGGAGCTAGGTAAATATTCATTTTCTTCTGGCAGGGTCATTGTGTAGCAAGCAAAAGGTGCTGCACTTTGAGTTACAAGCCAGCTGGAATTTCTGTGAAAGCCCAATCTAATGTCTCATGTGCAATAAGCATGGCAGATGGACAGGCTGGTGACTCTGGTAAAGTAAACTTGGACCATATAATGGAGAAGGCAAGAAAATATTGGGATAAGCTTCCCCAGCCAGTCAGAAGTTTCCCTTGGAACCAAGCCGTGGAAAACTTCATCCAACTTGTCTTTGATCTTACATTGGCTGTAAGCAAATATTTATGTATACCTTTGCTTGCTGTTTCCTCCCTAAGTGAATTATCTTACTGTGCACATGAACGGAAACTACGACTTGTTCCTATTCCACTGATCATTGGTTTTACTGTTGCTGGGATCCTGAGAGAGACAGCATCACAGCTTTCTCCCCATCTCAAGGTTGAATTTATTTGGTGTTATTTGACAGATTCATCTGTTTTGCTAATATCTCTTCAGCTCGACTCAATTCCTGTTAATTTTATGATCATCAGGATGCAGTTATTCCATGGCATTTGATGGCAATGGCTTTTTTTTTCCTATTGCTGAAGTTGCCGGGCCCATATTATCCATACTGGGGTCGCATATTTGTTCCGCATTTTGCAAATGGAGGACTATTAAGCACTTTGTGGTTTTCATATTTGTGGTATAGAAGGCCTCAGTCAGGTGTGGATGCAGCAACATCAAGCTAATCTATGGCCATGATTCGGAATTGAGGAGATCCAACTGCATCATCAGGTATAGTGGTCGGAGCTCAAATGCACACCTGAGCACACACAAACTTGCACTCTTATGCAACGTGCAAACTCAACATAACTGCTGCTAATACAGTGTGGCCCTGTACATGAGGCTTTCCATATTGCAGATTATAGGGAGATCAGATATATGCAGCCTTATTTCTATACTGTAGTAATGCTTTTTTTGTGTTTGTTTTTGACCCTCTACCTTGACGTCATAGAGAAATCTTACTGCTGTACTGAGTTTAACCCTTCTCATGAGAATTTATGGGTTGTTCAATTGCATCCGCAAACAGCAATGTATACTCAAGTCACAAGAATATGGGCAATGTTTTTGGCCATTGCATGCAAAAAAGCTGTAATATTGTTATAATTTTGAAGCTGTACTTTTCTATTGAGATTTTAGCAATAATGCAATCAATTCTGACAATGCCCTGATTTAGTGGAAGCTATTAGAGTACTCTCATTTTAGTTTCTTTTCATACTCCAAATGGTTAGAATTTCTTGTCAACTTGGACAGATAGAATTATAAGATGATTCTAATATGTTTTAATCTATTGTTATAATTTTAACTGTCCAGGTTGTCAATATAAATTCCTCTCTATTGGATTATAAGGGAGGATTCTAACAAGACTCTGAATTTTCTTATCTCCATTGGAGTTCTCTAACTCCTATATTCTATGATTGAACTGGGTTTTAGTTCTTGAGTATAATGGTCATTTGCGGTGATTTGCCTACTCACATTTGTGTTTCCTTTTGTTTTCTACAAATAGCTCTTTACATCCATTATCCATCCACATCTTCAAAGTATTTGAGTTCTACCGTATGATATTATAGTGCTGAGTCTTTCCATTTAATCCAAACCGTTCTTGTTCTCATCAACCAATGTTTCCATGCATAGACGAGCTATCACCAGCCTGCTGCTCAAACTGTCGGATGCTTTCAATTTATGGTATTTTTCCAGTCAAATCTTCTGCTTCAAGATCGGTGCAGTTGTGATGAGGCCAGAAACTTTTGAGAAACAGAAATTTAGCCTGCAAGCATGTATATCTCCAACTTCTTAACTGCCCGATTGGTCCTGTGATGAGCTCGAGCAGATTCTCGTTCTCGTTCTTGGTCCACGAGTCTGATTACTGCTTCCTAAGATCTTTGCACTTGTATTTGTATCTTTGCACTTGTAGACCTTGCAAATATAAAGATAGTTGTAATAAAGAGAAGGAAAAGATAAGCAAAGCTAGTTTGATGGACGGCAGATGTCTGTCTGGTCTAAAGCTAAGTTTAATGAGGAACCAGACAAACAGCTGCTCTGTTGGTGCTTGCTTCTGCTTCAAGAGGCTGGCAATGTAAAACAATGATGACATTGATCTTTGGCAACCTCTTTTAATTGTTTCTTTAGATTGTGTTTTGGTAATTTCAAATATTAGTTTTTATTATTCTCCTAATTGTTGATATATCCTTATTATATGGCAGGTTGAAAATAAAATAATATATTAAAATATCAGATTCCTTTGTTTTTTTTTTAATATAAGATATATCCTTACGGCATAGAATGCTGAGATTAATATGATATATTAAGATATTGTTATGACTTCTAGCATCCATTGTTTTCAAAATGATATCAGTTATTGGGAGGATTAAAGAAATTAATATTTAAAAAGTTCATAATAGAGTTTAAATTTGAAGTTAGATGCTTCCAATTTGATATGGTTTCTTCATTATCTTTAGAAAGAACAATTTACGATGCTGTATGGCAGTCATTGAATTTAAATTGTATAATTATTATTAATCTTTTCATTTAATTTTTAAATTTTTATAATGATAATTTAATTCAGCTATTGGATTTGAATTTGATGGCTACTATATATATATGAGTTTTATGGCAATCATTTATCTTTAAATGCTTCTTTTTCTTTGAGTATGTAGATGCTTCTATTGTTTTAAGGAATAAGAAAGAGAGTTATAAATATTAAAGTATGATTGAAGTGAAACATGAGATTTCTTATGGTCTCTATAAATATTAAATTTTTTTATTCTCCTACTGGTTCAAATTTGTTCTTATAATATAGAATATTAAAATTAAGATATTATATTAAAATATTATTCTAATCACTATTATTTATTATTTTTAAAATGATCTTAACCGCTGAAATGGTAAAAAAAATTTGTGAATAATATGTTATAGTTGTTTCACTTAGCAGACAAAAGCTTAGTTTTCATCTGTTATCCGTTTTATAAAAAGAATTGATGCACAAATGATTGCTGGAATTGAATTAATTTTACTAAATCTATATATAATTTCATGCGTTATATGCTCCAAGAAATGTCAAAGGAAGATTATCTTTTGTAATTTACATTTAAGATATGCTAATCATTTTCATAATTTTTACATAATTGCTATGTTTAATTTTATTTTTTTTAATTTAGCACTTATAATTTATATATATATATTATCGATCTAAAGCATCCAATGATTTTGGCTAATTTTTATTTTTTTTTTAATTTTGAATGAATTTTACTATAATACCCTTATTTCTCTCCACATATGTAATAAGAAAAAAAAAATTGTTAGTTTTACAAGACTTTGATGAAAATATGACATATGATGCAAATTGAACAAATATACAAATCATAGGTATTGAAGTTAAAGAGTATGTGAAGGATCTTTGACATTAAATAATTGCTGGAAAAGGGTATTTAACAATCAAGGGTTCCAGCCATATTTGACCCTTCTGATAAGTGATTCATGGACCATTGAAGAAATAGACACAAGAACACAAGTTTCACAGTGAAGGGGGAACCCTAGATTTTTTTTAAAAAAAAAAAATTGGCATACCCTCGAATAATATAGTATCCATTGATATATCTAATTTTATATAATTGTTAATATAAATAGATAAAATATCACGTTATTGAGAATAATCTATAAAAGAGATACTTCTGTAACCAATTATAAAATGAAAAATATAATCTTTCATAGTTAGATGAAGCAATGGGCTAAAAGAACCTTGCAACAAATCATATACCCCTCCACAAAACTAACCATGTACTCTTAATAAATTACCTATTGGGCATATCTTTCAAAGCGTTATTTTCTCCTTTTTGGTAGCGGGGTGTTATTCTAAAGAACCAACTATGATATTTTCAACATAGAGGTACAGAGAAAAGATACAGAGAAATTAATGTCATAAGTAAACCAACAATCACGAGGAATCAAAAGTCATAAGAAAATCACATTATTGCAAATGTCATACAAATTTAGCTCACAAGTAGGAGTCATCATCATTCACGTTTAGCTAGGGGTAAATATTAGATAGAAAAGTAATAGCATGTTTCTCTGACCATCAGTTAATGAAGTCTTCATAGAGAGATTCTCAGGAAGAATATACTGAATTGTACATATGAAAATTTCAATCAAATCTGGAGTTAAAATACATAGTGGACCCTAACATCAAACAAGCAACTTCTACCGGAAAAGGCAGCGACTTTTGCACAGTGGAGACAAAGGAAAGTCAGATGTACACAGTCCTACTCCTGTACTACGGAGAGACTATTTTTATGGTTAGAACTTGTTTTCTAAGTGATAATAGACTAACATTACCATTATTACAGGGTTCACCGCTCTACTACCTGGGAAACTAAGATTATTCCTAAAAAAACTGTTTAAACTTTCATCAGAGAACTTAAACAAAATATGAGGAACAAGCTGAGACAAATGACAGTACGTTAAATTAACAGGCTAACCAAACTAGCAGTCTCTCTCTCGCCAAGTCCCTTCTGTTGATTGTGATCGGTTGTTCGAGTTGTTTGCAAAAACTTGAGATGGAGGATGCAAAATATGCTGTTGTTAATCCCACATCTGCTTCAGGATATGGCCCAGCTCCATTTCAGTACAAAAACTGAAGCTCTGCACACCGTTGTGCAGCATCCGCATGCAAGTATGTCTCAGAGCATAATTTTAAATCTCAGTGTTGTGGGTGTGCTGTCGCAAACATAAGCATTGCAGTGAATGTTGAGGCAGTATCACAACGGCCGCAGCCAAAGCGATGGCCCATATTTAAATCTATGGTTTCAAGCCCGTTCAGTTTTATTGCACTGATATTTGAGTTGCAGGGTCAGAGATGAAATATGTGCGGCGTCATATACTCTCGATCCCGAATCATCTCCATGGTAGTGCCTCATCTCAAGTGCAGTAGAAAAATGACGTTCTGCACCACAGTTGTAATGCTACCACCAACAAAGGATAAGACATGCTGATCCAAAGAAGCAGACGAAGGCAGCAGCCTGGCACCTCAGTCCCCCAATGAACGGGTGCCTATTTTCTCTAGTAGTGATGGCCAGCCTTCACCGAGCTGTTGTGGGTTGAGCTCCATAGCAACCTTAAAATCTAGTAACGACACCGAGCAAATAGGTCTCTGTTCATGAAGAAGGCCATCCAAAGGCCGCGTACTACTTCGTATATGAGATTGATCAGCCGCCATGTTAACTAGCTTACCATGAGGGTGGTTCATGTAGGTTGCGTTCTTTGTCAGATTATGTCCTGATCTTGCTCTTGCCAATTCAATGGAAGATCTAATCAGCCTCCTCATATAAGAATTCAAACCTTCATTAAGCAAATTCGCACAGTCCACTGAAACACTTTCGAGCCCATGTATCCTGACAATTTGCTGTATCCGGCTCCTCAAAAACTCAGTATCAAATAGTCCACCGTAGTCACAAGAGCTCATATATCTACTATTACTTGCCCGAGACATTTTCACGTGAGACCCACCAATGCTAGCTGAACAAAGTGCGATCCCAAGTGGGGGATGAAGAAGACTTCTGCTAGATGCCTCTCTTCCGAATCGAATACTTTTTACCTTAGTAGAATCTCTGCTAGGGACACCAAATTGCTCATCTTGTGATGCATTTATTTCTGATAATTTATTATGATAGTAGTGATCCGATTTGTTTCCCTGTTTTTCTGCAAGCTCTTGATACTGCATCAGCTCCCCACTACTAAAGAGATTAGCATTCCCATTTTCCACAATACAATAACAGCTCTCGCCACCTGAATCTTTTGAAAGGCGAGAAATGGAGCCTACCTTCCCATTAACTCCAAGTAGGTTAGCACAAGCTCCAGTCTTCCTTTCGCGAATTCCAGACCTAGCTTTTCGAGGTGATGGAGACAAAATGTCCCCATTCGACAAGATTGAAGAATTGAGCACCTGAGTTAAGTCACTACACTGCCCAGTTTGCTGATATTTATTGCAAAGAACAAGTGAATCTTTCCCAGCTGCATCCAGAGGCTCAAAACCTTGCTCGCTGTGAAGTGTTGGTGGCACTTTCGCTTGGCAACCATTTTTCAATATTGAGGTAATTAGTTGATTGTGGAGTGAAAGATTTTCTCTTCCAACAATGCGGAAACAAATCTTAGTAAAATCGACCTTGGTAATCTTCAAGCTCAACAATCTATTCAAATAATAAAAGTACTGTTTCGACCTTTCCAGCCCTAATCTCTTCACTATTTGACTTTTCAAGTCAGAGATATCGATGCGTGAATGCTGCAGCGGTGGTTGCATCTCTTACCACGTCAAATCCATACGTCACCGACAGAATTTCTTGCTTATTCTTCTCCAAAAGCCAAAACCCTTGAAACGCAAATCCTATGACTAAGTCAAGGTTTCGCCTTTCGCCTCCGAAATCCATGATGTCGAGATGCAAAATATCCCGTACTTGAAAGCCTCAGGGAAGTTATCCTACCAAGCATGCTTTCACAACTCACAACTGACTCTCCCTCCAAAAATCCAACCACAATAGAATTTAAATTCCAATTGAACCAACTCAAACCTCAAACTCAATCACGCCATTCTCTACCAAATCACGCAGCATCAAATCGTAACCACTACAGATACCATCTCAAAAGTCCCAAGAATTACTACAACAATTCAACTCCCATGGACACAACAAGCTCAAGCATCAACAACTTCGTCAGCATAGATGAAATCTCTCAGATTCCAAAACAACTTTCTACCAAAAATTGAGGCAGAACACGAGTTTCGATCGATTCAAGAGCAAAAATTCAGGTTGCAATAGACATAAAATCCCAGATTAATTAATTTGAGAGATACATAAATCAGTGAACACTATCGCCTTATATGCTTGAGCTATCTCCAAATCTAATTGAGATTCGCGATTTAGTGACACAGAAAGAAGTGCGAAATGCCACTTACCTTCTTTTCTCTGTTCTTCCAATTGCTAAAAGCTTCGCGAGCGCGCGCTCTCGCTTTCTCTCCCTCTCTCTCTCTCTCCCCTCAAAAAGTGATCTAAATGAACAAAATTTTCATGAATTTTCGCTCTTCAAACTCCATAATCAACAGATTACACTGATCGATCGTTCTCTTTGATTTACACAAAAGCTCTCTCTCTCTCTCTCTCTCTCCCTCCTCGATTTTGTGTATGATTTTTCACTTCTTCGAATCCATTTTGTTAATCCTTCCCCCGACGCGCTCGCTAACCAGTGTAGTTCACGTCCGATGAAAATTCATGATTGCGGCCAGTTGTCTCAGTTAAACGAAACCGTGGTCACGCGCCATCGCGAGTGTGATAATAACTGGTTCTTAAGGTGTTGAATTCGGATCTACCTTTACGTCGACGACTTGAATTTGTTTAACTTGTCTCCGACAAAGCCCACAAAAAA
>JAOVVI020011129.1:0-12773 GCA_028571085.2 Nepenthes alata
GAAAGCTTATAAGGACATTCGTCACCATCCTCCATCTCTGGATTCCTTATCCTGTAGCTCCCATGAAGATTGTAATCCAAATGTGGCCTCTTCTAGTCCGAAGCATTTTGACCATGCCTCTCCGGCTGCTACGGATATCCCCTGCTCCAGGCTTTATGGAAACGGGAAGCCGACTAAGTCCCGAAAAAAGAAAAATCTGCTTCCAAAAAATCCTGAGTTCCTCCAGATCTTAGGCTTTTGCCGGGTGCTCTCCGGGTCGATTTCGTCTTCTCTGTCTCAGGGTTGGCCGATTCGGAATCATGATGGGTTGAGGTCAATTTGTTGGCTCATGTTACTGAATCCCTCTGGCTCACGTTACTGAATCCCTCTGGTGGGGGTTCCTTGCTGGTGCTGATTTGGCCGGGTCTCTGGTGATGCTTTTAGAGGCGTTGGGCTGGTAATTCTTAGCTTATGCTATGGCACCGCTAATACCTTAGGTTGAAGCTGGCTCGTTTCAGTCCTTGCTGTGATCTGGATATGCATCGGGGGCGCCTGGATACATGCGCTGGTTCTCTGTGGTGTGTTGCGAAGATTGGAGCGATGGTCCATGATGCTGGCAGTGGAATCTTGCTGATGTTTTGGTAAGCTGTTCTTCCGGTTGGAGAGCATTGGTTGGAGTAATTTTGCTGGTGTCGAAGCCGTGTTTGCTGGGTAATGCTTGGTGCTGATGATGGTTGTCCCGGAAGTGGCATGAGAAGGCGTGCTGCTGAAGTTGAAGTCGGGGCAGCTGATTTATGCCTTGCTGGTTCTGGGTGGTTTGTGCCAAATTTTTTAGGACCAGCTATTGTCTATGATGTTGGATTGCATTTTTCCTCTTGATGTCATTACTTGGAACAGGGTCTCAGTCCAATCTAGGGGTGGCTGGCGTGGTGGCTACTGTGCTGTGGGTAGCTTTTGCTATCCATGGCTGGAGATCTGGTGCTTCCACCAAGCTTTCTTCCTTTTGATGTTGGGAGCAAGCTGCAGAGATGTTATTCCTGATTATGGGCGCAGTTGAAACCTTTGCATAGTTGTTGTTCCGCTACTTTGCGGACTAAGCTTTCAGATGCTCCAGCTGGTTTGGTTGGTTGGAGGGTCAGCTTCATTACTTTTGATCAATTACTGCTGACGCCTGGGAGCTGGGTGTTGCAGGAGCGTTTGCTGGATGGCAATTTCGGGCAGATGCTGTTGGAATTGTTCTTCGAACCCTACTGCTGATGCTGATAATGCTGTGTCTGATTATTTGGACCCTGCTGATGCTGAGGTGATGGAGTTCCTGAAACTAGTGGTTGTGCTGGTTGTGATGGTTGCTGTTTCTCTTAGACAAATCGGATTTTGCATCTTCAATCTGGGTGAGCTTTGGGCTGCAGTCTGTTACTGCAGTATGGCGTTTCTGGTTTTGCGTGTAGATGGAGCCAGATCTACTAATGTGGGTTTCTACCCATGCTGGTGAAGTATAAATGAGTCCCTGCTGTGGTGGAATAGGTTGCTGAATGGCTTTCCTGGTAGCCTGCATTTTTACATTGCTATGTTACTGGTGGAGGCCGACTTTTATGGAATATAATTACTGCTGTTGAATGGTGGCGCTGGTCTTGGCTTGGTCTGCCGTTTCCCTTTGCTGGATAGTGAAAACATTCACTTGGCTTCTGTTGGGTGTCCAGGGGGTTTTAAACAGGAGAGCTGGTTTTTCACCAGTAGTTGCTGCTGTATTATTCCCCTGATATTTCGGATGTAGGTGGCTTGTTGTTGAAAGCTTTCGAAACGTTGTTGGGCTGTGAAGAATGGCTGATGGAGCTGCGGTACTGGTGCTCCTGGCTGTTAATCGGCTGTTCTGGCCAACTGTTTTGCTGAGTTGATAAATTATGCACGAGAGGGCTGCTGTTATGGCTGAAGCTACTGCTGGTGTTGCCGATTGTGCATCTGCCTAATGCCCTTACATGATCCTGGGATCCTGGATGAGCTGCTAGTATGATGTTGATCCAGCGATGGCTTCCTGATTCTGGTGTGTGGCCTTCTGTTGATATGGTGAAGCGCTGATACATCCTGCGTAGAAGACTTGTTGTTCTAAAATGGACAGACATCATGTTTGGCCTATTTTGTGGAATGTAATCCCCCTAGTGGACCCCTTTTCTTGTGTCATCCTTTTGATGTTATCTGTTATACCAAGCGGCTCGGGGAATGTCCTAGCGTTTTATGCTTTATCTCCCTGTCAAAATACTTGGAGATAAAGCATTATTTTTGTAAATTTTTCTCCCATTAATCCAAATTACTTACTTATAAAAAAAGAGATACTGAAATGCTATAAAAATGGTAAATAATATCTGAAGTACACTTGTATGAGCTCGATCTACAATTATTCTTACTCGGATTGGATCAAAACGGATGATTCCTCAATTTTTTTCCTTCTGTTCCCTCTCTTTCCTCTCCTCTTCCTCTCGTGGCTGTCGTGGTTCTGCTACAAATGAAACCCCCAACACCCAAAATCCCACTTAAAAACATGACGAAAGAAATCACGTGGGGGTCACACGACTGGTGCTCGTGCGTCAGTTGAGTGGTCCTCAAGCACATGCTCTAGCATTTTTGTTCCTAGGTTGGCGCTCGGGCACCAGTTGGGCGACACCCTCACAACCTACTCCCACTCCCGTGCCTCCTATGGTGACCCTCGAGCGGAACTTTTGCATTTTTTTGCTCGAGTGGGTGCTCGAGCGGCCTTCAGGTGTTGGGTCACTTTTGCCTCCTTTCGTTTAATTTTGCTTCAGTATCAAAATTTTCACTATACTTAAGCCCTAACATGATTTTCATCCACATAATTACTCCATAATTATCATGTTCCAGGATCAGGATCTCACACGCGCTCTTCCAAAGGAGACGAATCTGGGAGCTTCTGATGACTTTTCGGCAGATTGCATTGTGCACATTCCAAAATTTGTCAAAAGAAGATGTCATCCGTTTTGCCCAATTTTCAACCACGTAATTACTTATGATCCATGGGGATTTCTAGTGGAGAATGAGATGAATCTGAGAAAACTAGTTCTCTTTTGGGTAGCACATACCATGCAAAAGTTAAAATTGGAGAACGTCAAATCTGTTTTGCGATGCCCACAATGTGCAGAAGTCAAAATTTCAAGCCATTATGGCACGTAGTTCCAAAGGAGATGAACCCGAGAACTTCCAATCACTTTTCAGCAAATTGCATTGGGCACGATGCAAAATTTCTATAAAAAAGATGTCATCCATTTGGCCTAGTTTTCAACCACATAATCCCTTATAATCCTTGGGGATATCTGGTGGAGAATGAGATGAATCAGAGAACACTTGATCACTTTGGGCTGTGTAAATAGCGTGCACAAGTTAAAATTGCACAAACAAATGACATCGTCCATTCAGTAATATTTTCAATGACATGATTATTTACATGTCACTGCACCATGATGTTATGAAGGAGACAAAATCGAGAAATACCGATGACTTTTCTTGAAATAGCATCGTGCACAAAGCAAAAATGCCCAAACGAGATGTCATCCATTTGGCCCAGTTTTCAACCGCATAATCACTTATGAACCAAGGGGATATCTGATATAGAATGACATGAATCAGAGAACACTGGATCTTTTTTGGGCTGCACGTAACGTGTGCAAGTTAAAATTGCGCAAACAACTGACGTCATCCGTTCAAAAAAAATTTTGACCACATGATTACTTTCCAATAAATAGGCCATGCATTTCAAGTGGAGATGAATTCGATAACTACCGATGACTTTTCCAATAAAAGTATCGTGCACAATGCAAATTTGCAGAAAAAAAGATGTCATCCATTTGGCCCGATTTTCAACCACATAACCAGTCATGTGGATTTGTGGTGGAGAATGAGTTGAATCAGAGAGCACTAGATCACTTTTCGGCTACATGCAACATGTACCTGTCAAAATTGCACAAACAAGTGACGTTTGTTCCGCAATATCTTCGTTCACATGATTACATACAAATCATTAGACCACGCAGTTTCAAAGGATTATCTATGACTTTTCTACAATGTGTATAGTGCTCGACGTAAAATTGCTTTTGGAGTGCAGGCCCAACGTAAAAAAAGAGGTAATCCGTCTGGCCCACTTTTCGAGCACAAAATTTCTTCTGATCCTTTTTTTTGATAAGTAAATTTCTTTTGATCCTAAGAGATATGAGTGGGAGAATTATATGAAAATGAGAACACCAAATAATTTTTTTTGGTAATTAATGAGTATTGTGTGTATTGATTTTCAAGAATTTACAAAAACAATGTCCTAACTTGATATAGAGTAGAACCTAATAGCTAGGGCATTCCCCGAGCTTCACATTCAGCGATGTTTCTTAAATAAAACCAAAACATTTGTGGAATTCAACAGCACAGCCAACATGCAAAAAAATGGAAAAGGAAGTACAATGCCCTTTTCATCTCGGTCGTTTATATCTCGGCTCTTTGTAGACTTCTCGGCCAAAATAAAATATCTCAGTCATTTTCATCCCAGCTCTTTGCACCGGCTTTTTGTAAACTTCTTGGCCAAAAATAGATATCTCAAACATTTGCATCCCGACTCTCTGTAGACTTCTCAGCCAAAAGCGGATATCTCAGACGTTTGCATCTTGGCTCTTTGCAGAGTTCTTGGCCAACATGCAAAAATGAAGATGCAGAATTTCAGAACCCCATGGCCGGTCAACGTGTTGACCGGCCAATATGCTTCATTGCCGGTAAGCGCATGGACCAACAATTTTGCCCAAGCGCCATCAGTAGAAATCTGCCATCTTGGTCAATCAACTAGTTGACCGACACTTCTTCCACTAAAATCCTTTGCTCTTTTGCAGGTTAACTTGCTCTACACATTGAGGCACCGTCTTAGCGACTTTAGATGTGTTAATATTTTTGAGTGAAATTTTCATGGCGGGAACAAAGATAGTTTTAGGTTGTGGACCATGTTAGAAAACTTTCTCAACACACCCTAAACGCTTTTTATTTCCAGCTACTTTCCCAAGTCCCAACGTATGATCAAATTTTTGGGTTCCACTTAAGAATTTTTTTCAAATCGTTCTTAGTGTTCTACAGCTCCACTTTTAGGGATTTAATTTTAGCGATTAAGGAGCTGTTTTTCATTTCCAGATCATGATGTGCAATAGTGGCACCCTTCAATTTTGTCATAACTTAAGCCTTTTCTCTTTTAAGGTCAATGAGTTTGCTATTTAAGGTCTTATTCATTTTTTTTATTTTTAAGCATTTTCTAAACAGTTTGTCATATGATTCTTCATGAGAGGAATCTGATTGTTCAGGAGGCACACTGGTGGCTTCATCACCACTACTAATAGATGTTTTGAATGCCATATAATTCACTTCATCATCTTTAGGAGATTTTTTATCATGATTTTAATCATCTTCATCATCTGTTAGAAACATATTTAAAGCTTTTCCTTTCTGATGTTTAAAATTAGGGCACTCGGCCCGGATATGACCAAATCCATGGTATTCATGGCATTGGACTCCTTGGGGTTTCTTATTTTTATAATCTTTAGTTCCTTTCTTATCTTTCTTGATTGAAGAATGAGATAAATTAGTTCCTTTGAAGGGTCATTTGCTGTTCTTATTTTTAAAGAATTTCTTAATGTTTTTGACAAACATGGCAAAACCCTCATCACTACATGACTCATCATCCGAGTGATAATCTCTCTATTCCTTTACAGTTTTTAGGGCAATTGATTTGTTTCTTTTCGATTGATGACGAATGTGCTCATAAGTTTGAAGGGATCCAACAAGTTCTTTATTTTTAATTTGTCTAGATCTTTACTTTCTTCGATTGTAGTAACTTTAGGTCTAAATCGCTCAAAGAGAGATCGAAGAACTTTTCTAACTATTCTATGTTAAGGAATTCATTCTCCTTAATTAAATGAGGAGTTTACAATATCATTTAATTGAGCATAGAATTCATCAAATGTTTCATCATCTTTCATACGGATTTCTTCAAATCTAGTCATAAGAATTTGTAGTTTTGAGTTTTTGACAAGTTTGGTACCCTCATGAGTGATTTCAAGAATTTCTCATGCATCCTTCAAAGTCGCACACATAGAGATGCCTTTAAACTCTTCGGCTGATACGACCATAAAAATAGCATGTAGCCCCTTACTATTCTAATTGCACGAATTAAGCTCTCCTTTTGTCCATAAGGATAGAGCTTTTAGTTCATCAACCATAGTACTTTTGGGTGGAGTCCACCTAGTCTGACTGCATGCCCACACGCGCTCATCCATCGATACAAATTGAAAAGGACGTTTCGTCCCAAATTACATAATAATGTTTTGACCCCGCGCAGGATTAGCAGAAGTAGTATAAAATTAAATATTCAATACACATAAAGAATATTTATATCTAGATGCCAAGAATAATAATATGCATAAATATAAAGACAATAAGCAATACAAAATAAGAGACAATTTTTGGTGACGAAGAAAAAATTTGATATCCACAGTAATCGAGAAAAATCCTCTGAGCTTCAATGGCTAGAGAAGATATCCACTATAAAAATTGACTTACAGATTTGAGGGTACAGACGCACTAACCTAGGTGACTTACTCACGTCTTATGATCCCTACCAAAGAACTCCTTGGATTTGACCGTGGCAACGAACCAGACGCCTTTCAGTCTTCACGTCAATTTTTCTCACGAACCGCTTGAAGTAACAAACACCACCAGATCCCCTTCTTCACAATATCCACGTCGCCAATGAAGGTAAAAGGGTAGGAGTGTTGAATCGGTAAAGAGAAGGTGGTGAGAAAAACCGTTAGCACATGAAACACAGTGATGTAATTTTTGTTTTCTCAATTTCAGCAAGATTAATGGAGTAAAAGTTAGATTTCTCTCAAAGGGGGTGCCCCAAAATGCTATAGCAAAAAGTTGGGCAACTGAAATAATGAGAAAATTTATAAAGAGCTTGAAAATTGAGTTTAAAATTAATGACCATTGTCGTGGCGCACTAGCGTACCGAGGGTTTCAATAGAAAACCCTATTCGGGCTTGAGTGAGAAGGTGACGAGCTTCAAGTATATGGTTACTGGAATCTGGGCTCGAGCATGAGGCGAGTGCATAGAAGGCGTAGGGCTGGTGGAATCAGGGCTCAAGCAGACGGCGAGCGAATGGCAGGCGCGGGGCTTCTAGAATCACAGCGTGAGCGGGTAGCTAGTGAACAGCAAGCGTGATGCTCCTGGAACCCGAGAACGGACAACCAAAAAAATAAGTTGATGCAGCACTTCGATAAACATAACCCAACAACGACACAAGACTAAATATGGTCAGGGAATATGCTAATCCCAAGAATAACCCTAACAATCTCCCACTTTGGCAATTCTATGACAAAACACATAAAATAAAAAAATACAAGAGAAGCATGGGTTCAGACACCATCAAGATAGAACCCGTGTACGTAAAAATCTACACCTAGGGAGGAATAAAAATAATATAACAAGTAAACATAAAAATCTACACGAGAGCTGTTGTGACAATATTATAACTGTCGTGCTGATACTGTAGTTGTGTCACCTGGTCAACCATGGTTAGTACAAATAGACATAATACAAAACGATATAGTATGTCTAGAGCAACATAAAAAAAAAGATAATCATGCACAGTAGCAGTAGGAAGAGCATCACAATAAATGAAGGCAGTAAAGTCGATAAAGTCAGTAAAATAAATAAAAGTATCATTAAAAATCCAAGAAGAACTCCCCCTAACAAAAATAAGAATATCTTCCCCTAACAAAAATAACAATGGCCCCCCCGAGCAAAATAGCAAACATATGGTCTCCCCCTATCAAAATAGCAAATGGTCTCCCCCACTTTGTCACAAAGAGCGAAAGGGAGGGGATCACTCAGAGCTTAAAGAATCATCGAAGGGCTAATGACCATGATGACGCTGCCATCATCAAAGTTTAGCCTCCTGTGTAGCAAAGCAGGCATCCATACACTCAAAGCCAACAAGAATATTGAAATGCAACTGAGACTGCAAAGCATAAATGCACTCCTGTAAGAAATATAGACGCTCAAGGTGATCGGCAAGGTAAGACATCTGACCCATCAGAGCAGCAGAGGAAGAGGTGGAGTGCCGGGGAGGAGCAGAAGGTCTAGGACTCGAGGGGTCAGGGTAGGATGGGGCGGAGCCAAATGGTCCACCCTCGGGCTGAGAGGAAGGCACCTCAGGGAGAGGCTCATTGAGTGTCTCCTAGGGATCCTCGACAAGGCGACAAGTATGGGATCGGCTTTGGGCAAAGGTGGTGGAAGTGATAAGGCGTGCAAGCTGGAGACGAGAAAGATTGAAAAAAGGAAGATCAAGTCTAGCAAATAGCCGCTAAATGAGGCACCTATGAGGAAGGTTGTCAGCTTTACGGGTTGTGAAATGGGAGAGGATGTGAGAAAAGATGTGAGACGGCAAATCAATAGGCCGCCCACTCAAGAGAGCATACAGAAATAGTGCTTTGTCCAGTGGAATGGTGAAAAAGTGAGAAACAGGAAAAATGTTTGTGAGCATGATGCGGCTCATGACCTGTCGCCTAGGGAGAGAAGGAAAGTCTTGAAAGATCGCCCATACCACTCCGTGGGGGCACCATGACGGAATGTAGCGATCTCATTTGGATGTGGCCTGGAGAATGGGGGAAAGGGTAGTGAGGATTTATCACCCGAGGAAGACAAAGAACCCGTGCAATCACATCCGGAGTAATCCAAAGATGTCGCCCCCACAAGTATGTCAAAAAATAATCAAAAGAAGAATCATGAATGTCAGAATTGAATAAGGATAAGAGAAGGAGCAATCAAACTGGTGAGGACCGGCTCCCAATGTCGGTTGGTAAAAACAGAGGAGATGGAAGGGTTGAGGGAATCAAGGCTGACTTCCCGTTCAAGAGAGAGTCACCGATGGGACATGTGCATGGAAAATAAGGCCTCAACCTCGGGATTGATAAAGCGGTTGGGAGCGGAGAGCCCACTCAGCCGATTGCATTTTCCGATCATTTTTTGAGCATATGACTTAAGCGGGCCCGACATTTGAAATACACAAAGAAGGAGAAGATTGTAAGAACACCCAAATAAAGTTATACCGACACCCCCGTTGATATATATATATTTATTTATTTATATTTATATAGATATATAGATAGATAGATAGATAGATAGATATGAGGGTTTTTTTTTTGTGTTGATACATGTGTGGGTGTGTGAGGCACTAAGGGAGGCGCGGCGCCAGTAGCATGAAGTAGGTGCTTGATAGGAGTGCCAAGAAGCACTAGGGGCAACCCTAGTGCACCAGCCGTGCACCACTAGCCTCAAGGACTGGAGCCGCAGGGCTACGTGCGATGTCTAGCCATGGGAGTGCGGCATGGGACAAGGCTAGGGAGGCGCCATTGGTGCCGGAAGAACCAGGAAACAAGGGAGGCTGAATATCCATGGCCGATGCACGAAATCCACGTAATAACTGGTGGATCTAGAGCAAATGGGTAAGAAAATGGTGACCCATGAAGAAATCCAGCCAAAAACGAAACGAAGAAGGGCCGACACCACAATTAATGGCGGATGAAATACAGCGGAAGAAATGGAGGGGAAGGAGAGATTATCTCGAAGAAGCCCACAATGGAGAAGAATGAAGGTACATCTTGAGGTGGGTATGAGAGAGAGGCAGCCTGAGAGAGGGGAGAGCGGGCGAGAGGAGTGAGCGTGGAATGTGGGTTTGCCTCGTGCACGCTGCTCGCTAGAAGATAAAGGGAGAGCAGCATGTGCTCGAGCCCATGGAAGGTCAGCACACATAATGCGCTCCTTTTTATATGATAAATATGCGTCATTCCTCTGAAGGCGAACAAACATCGATGGCCGTTCTCAAAAATTTAAAACGCACACTATCCAAGGGTTTAGTGAGGTTTTTGGCCAATCGATTGTTGGTTGGAGTATGTTCAAGTGAGATGACTCGAGTTTCCACGAGCTCACAAATAAAATGATGCCAAATATCAATATGTTTGGTGCGGGAATGCTGAACAGGATTTTTAGAAATATTTATATCACTAATATTGTCACAATAAATAGTCATAGTGTCCTGGATAATACTGTAATGACAAAGTTATCCTGTCGCGCGTGCCTCTAATGCCTGATTTTATCCAACCGGGTCCCACAGAATGGGCGATGCGAAGTGCAGGCTGCCTAAGGCCCAAGCGAGAGGCAATGAGCAAAATGGGCTGCGCAAGATTAGGCTCAAATTATTATTATTATATTCCAACACTTCTATTGAGCGTGTTTGGGTTGGTTGGGGCTCATATCAAGTTATTCACTGTAAAGCTTACTTCAAAATGGATAATAAAGTTTGCATGGTTTCTTTTGTTTATGGGGCTAATTCAGATTTACAGCATCGCACCCTTTCGGACAGTCTTCCTACTCACAGTCGTCAAGTGCAAGCTATGGCCTAGGAAGTGCTAGGGGACCTTAATGTAATAAGGTCTCCTTTAGAAGGGTTGGGGGGTATTTGGCACACCAGGAGCTCCGTGGATCTGGATTCTTGTCTATCCGACTGTGACCTTACTGATGTTCGCCATGATGGTGCTTTCTATACTTGGAACGATGGGAGAGATACGTCTATTTGCATCTATAGAAAGCTTGACCAGGTTGTTGTTAATGGCAATTGGTTTTTGGATTTTGGGATGTGTAAAGCATCCTTTCTCCCGGCTAGACTATCGGATCACTCTCCGTGCATTCTTAGTATGAAGGATGAGAAAGACACACGAAAAGGTATGTTTTGATTTAATATCTCCCTAACAGCACATCCAAATTCTAACCAGGTTGTGAGAGAGGCCTGGCAAGAGGAGGCCTAGGGAGTTCCGATGTTCCATCTTCAAGCCAAATTAAAAAACACTAAGAGCCGCCTTAAGAAGTTAAATGCTCAACTCGGCAATGTTTATGAGGGGGATGTCCATACGCACAAGGAGTTGGAGGACATCCAGCAAGGTGCGTGTAATGTCGAGGAGGAAAGGAAGTGTAAGTCGACCTATGCCAAAGCTATGGCCCGGGAGCTAGAGCATCTTCAACAGAAAGCTAAATGTAATTCGCCGAAGGATGGGACCAATGCACCAAAATTTTCTTTCGTGCTGTATCTGGCAACTACATAGGAACCAGATTCTTTCTTTGGTTAAAAAGGATGGAACTACCACCGGTGGTAAGCATGAAGTTCAGGAATTGATTGTTGATCACATTTCCCGGCTTTTGGGTAGGGGCATGACCCTAAGCTATTTAATAAAGATAGACTCTGCCTGTTCATCCTTCGTTCTATTCCAAGCACCTTCGGGAGTCCCTTTGCCACCCGATTAGTGATGATGAGATCAGCACGCTATTTTCTCCATAGGTAACAACAAATTTTTTCTTTTTTTGGTAATTAATGAGTATTGCGTATATTTTCACAAATTTATAAAATCTTAGTTCTAGCTCGATATAGAGTAGAACCTAATGGCTAGGGCATCCCCCGAGCTTCACAAACTTATGGAATCAACCAACATAGCCAACGTGCAAAAAATGAAAAAGAAAAATTTTAGAATGCCCTTGGCCAGTCAACGCGTTAACCGGCCAATTTGACTATTTGCTGGTAAGCGCATTAACCGGCAATTTTGCACCAAGCACCTTCAGCCGTTATCTACCACTTTGGCCGGTGTTCACTGGAACTTCTTCCACCAAAGGCCTTTGCTCTTTTGCCGGTCAATGACGCGTTGACTGGAATTTCTCCGCAAAGTCCACGGACACCACGCACAAACCTCATCCTCGTCTTTAGGCTGTCCTCGGACTAAGGCACTTCCACACTTCCATAGGTGACAACAAAGCCCTTACTCCAGATGGATTCTCATCAAAATTCTTCAAGGAAGCATGGCATATTGTGGGGTCTTCAATTATTGAAGCGATTCGGGATTTTTTCATACATGGTAGACTACTCAAGCAAGTAAACATGACCAACATTAGCTTAATACCAAAGGTGATTTCTCCTTCCAAGGTGGGTGACTTCAAACCTATTTTATGTTGCAATGTTATCTGTGAAAAAATGGGTTTTTTTTCCTCAAAAACTTCCGTCAAGACAGGAACAGGATTAACGGTACTAAAATATAAGGCAAGACTTCTGCAGAAATTTTGACAGATTCTCCTTTGTAACTGGATAAAAATCCAAAAATATAACCTGTATGATAAACTATAACAAGCACACAACTATCAATTATCCATAATTCTTCCTACAACATGCACACATAGGATCACATGTGCCATCCATAGCAAAAATCTATAAAAGCGTTAGTTACACTAACAGTTCAATAATGAGATGCCGTCTAGGACTTGTACGGTATATCGAAAGTTTAGAGCGGAAGCTAAACTAATAACCTGCAGAAGCATAGTTTTTCCTTTTTACTATCATATACATCATATACGTTCTATATAAAATTCACATGTGCATGGTCATCCATAGACACAAGATCAGTATACAAAATCACATGTCCAGTCAAGTCTTTACGTCAACAGGCTCTCCCAAAATAACTCCAAAATGCTTCAAGTCCTCAAAAGTCTTCAGAAATTTCTTTTGATTACTCTTTCTCGTCATGCACTAACTCTACTGTCTCATTTGGAGGGCGAGAAAACTATAAAACAGTGAGTCGGGGCCCGGCAAGGTACATGCATATGAGCGGTCGAACTATGATACACAACGGTCATATACATGTGCAGAAACAGAACGTTTAAACCA
>JAOVVI020011130.1:0-12771 GCA_028571085.2 Nepenthes alata
TAAATAATTAACAAATATTAATATTATAAAAAATTAATAACAAATATTTTATATAATCTTTTTATGACCTAAAATCTTTACTGTTAAATTTTTATTTAATTACATATATATATATATATACTTCAAAATGTTAGCAAATAATGTGGCTTAAACAACCACAAAAGCGAAATAAATAATCGAGTTTATACCTCCCGTCATTTCCTTGCTCTGTTTTTTGGATGTAAAATTCAATCCGATTTTGAGCTTCTGGACACGTATCACTCTTCTAGATGGTGTATTATTTGAGTTGGGTGCCATGGATATGTTGGGACAACAGGGGCGCTCGGACGGAATGCTCATGAGCGCAACGTCCGAGAGGACAAGGTACTCGGACGGAGGGACAGCATTCGGACGGACAACCAACAAGAAAAAATGGAAACCGAGAGAATACATCAGATTTAACGTGGAAACCCTTCTGGAACCGAAGGGAAAAACCACGGGAGGAGAGTCAACAGCAAATCTATTATGTGAAAATAGGTTATAAAGAACATCCAAGATAGAGTATCCGCTACATACCTAAAAAGTTTAAAGAGAAGAACTCTCCTGAGCTTACAAAAAAAAACACTCTATTTTTCTCTCACTCTAGTTTTCTCTTTATCCCTTCTCTCACCGGTGGTGCACTCCTCTTCTTCTTTCACACAGCCCTTTTGCTCTCCGTTTTCTCAAACTCAAACTCAATTTCCAACTCACGCACCAGCCTCCATTTTATAGGGCAAAGGGATTCCGCGTGGTCGACCGCTCAGCCACCCTACTTGCAGTAGGGTGGCAGGGCTACACCCCTTAGGCCTGTCATGGCAGGTGCACGCCCCACGTGCCTGACAGGCCTGCCACCTTGAAAGTTGAAGCCTTCTGAAACATGTCAGAGTTGGTCAACTGTCCACCTGCAACACGCCGCTGTGGCAGGCCTACGTGAGTGGAAAGTCAATGCCTAGGCTCCAGCGTCCTCGTTCATGTCACCTCTCGGACATGATGTCTTTGAAGTAGTCCTCGTCCAATTCAGTCTCTCGGACAAGATGCCGCTGATAGTCCTCGTCCAATTCTTCTAGCAACCCCGAGGACGAACTTTCCCGGATTTCTCCAAACGTCCGCGTCCATTTGTCTACACAAGTCCGCGGACACAAATGTCACAAGAGAGTGACCCCAACAAGAATGTGGATTAGAAAACTTATTGGATTTGTACGCCGTTACGTTTAGAACTTGACGAGGACGCTAGTGAATTTTTGCAAAATGGTCAGATTTTAATATTTTTAACTATGTGATTTTCACTCTTATTCTTCGTTGTATGTATTGGCTAATTTCTGCAGTTTTTAAGAGCATTTTATTGCATATTGATTGGGTTTGTTGTGATCGGATGCATCCTTGGCCTTCTTATGGAGTTGATACTGGAGGAATTTTCTTCTTTTTGGATTTGTTTTTTAATTTCCAGTCCTGCTTTTCCTCCCAAACTATTCCATAAAAGGTTGATGGGAAATAGGTCAATGCTTTAACCATCGCAAATAATCCCTGGTTGTTTTTGGAGGTAGGGGTATAACGAGGTTGATATTCTGAATGAGTAGAAAATCAATAAACTGGAGCTAATAAGTTGGGGATATGTATAGAAGATAAGTAAGACATTGTGGTTAAGAGGAGGCAATCTCTCACGTCCCCGATTCCAAAATCAAAGTTTATTAATTTTTAATCCATACTTAACTTAAATCAGATTTTAGTCTTTAATTATTCAAAATTCAATATTTATCCCACCAACCAAAATGCAAAACAATATTGAGATGCATACCCGAAAATTGAATACCAAAAAATGACCCAAATTAAAATAATGACTCAATTCACTGAACCCAAACGCCATGCCCGAAAGTAGTTCTAAACATTGGCAATCAAAAAATCTCAAATTATACATAAGGAAAAACATCCATACTAAAATTAGAGTAATCTGATCGTAAATTTACTAAACTGCTGAAGAAAACCGAAATTAAACTCAAACACCATCATCAACATTATCACTATTTGTAATTACGATGCTTAACAAATGAAGAAATTTAGCAAACTGAAAACTATTGTTCTTGTCTAATTAATATTACATCGAACTGTTCAATTCCTAAATCTAAGTCCCGCATAGCCGTCCTTTAATCCAATCACCTGCAAGTAAGCATCGAGCCTTTAATCTAAAAAGTAAGTGAGCTCATTGCTCAGACAGGCATATTTTTTTATATGTGAATATATATATATATCAAATGACATGCTGGAATATGACATAATCAACGACCCCAAAAAATTGATAATATTATTTCGTAAACTTACTATGTATAATCCAAAATTGATGATCAATTTTGACAAACTGTACAATTATCTGAAATATATACAATTCATGCAAAAATATATGATACCAAGGATCGGTGATGACTTCGCCAACAAAGGACGGTTATAAAAAATTAGGTTATGATTATTTTTACAAAACCAAAGGCTATACGCTATTATTTAAGACATGTAGATGGGCCATCCACCTATAATCCTATGGATAAGGTCGAACATCGCTTTTCTGACCCGCAGATGATAGGTGTAATTTTTGATTTACTAATAATATATTAAGACATGTTTGAATATATTCCGTCAATTCTTTACCATAGTTTATACATAATTGAATTGAAAACTTTATTTAAATACGAATGTGCTTTTAGATTTTTTTCATTTCAGAGAAAACTAAGCTTATCATTAAATTTATATAAAGTTTTCTTTTATCTTTTCTTTAAATTTATAGCATACGGGAATACATGAACATGCAAGAATGTTATTACGCTTTTTTAAAACATTGTATTATAGTATTTATAAACATATTAATGTTGTTATTGCAGAAAGTTCAGAAAGGTCAACAAGATTAATGTACTTTCATCATCTTCTTACATAATGAAAGCATGCAGAACTGAACAGGTAGAGATTATCAACATATAGCATAATCTATGTGGACATTTAGGACATACAGGAACATATATATGAATATTGAAGACATGCAAGTACATACTGCAAAAATCAACACTTATACATAATATGTATGGGTTTAAAAGATGTATTTCATAAAAATTTCATGAAATTGAAATGGGAACACATGCATGTAAGACAATAGCATTTTATGTGTAAAAGTAATATATGTATGTGTATTTGAAATAATAAATACTCAAAGAGATAAGGAAAAATTAGTAATAAAGAAAAAAGGGTTTGAATGCACTTGTCTTAACTTGATTCCTAACAAAGATTTCTTGAATTTCTCTTCAAATCCTCCTTCTCCTTTGATTCTTTCCCGTTCTCTCTTCTTTTTTTTCTCTCTTCTCTCAAAATTTTTATGAAAATGATTGAAAATTGGCCAAAGGGGCCTTACATAAAAAACTTGCGCATATGCACCTATTAGGCACGCATCAGATGTCAAAGCATAATTTGTACTGCACACGAATGTCAGTGAAGCGCTCGTTGAGTACCAACATCCTGTCCCAAATACACATGTGCGTCAATTGTACGTGCATTGAACACGACTAATCTGCATGAAATATGCACGAGCACTCTAGAGACATTCTTCAAGCGCGATCTAATTGTCCAAAATACGTATATGCGCGGGTCAGGAGCTAGTCAAGTATTACTCAATCTGACTTATTCCAATCATAAAATTAATTTGACCCAAAATCTCAGTTGACATAAAAAATTCATTAGTTCAATTTAATTAATCATCATTAAAGAATAAATTTGGGATCTATACCTTACAATTTCTATATATTCAAGCACCAGATATTGAAATCTGCAATGTCAAGCATCAATTATAGTTGTCTAGGCAGTCTTTGATGCAATAACTGAGGTATAATACGCCTTCATTAGCCCTGGGGAGTAATTGCAGTCAATGCATGACAATTTTGATGCCGCTAAGGCAGCTATCCAATTTAAGCATGTCAAGTACTGTTTGTTAAACTATGAATCTCAAGATGCTGCGTAGTAGTACTGGATACTGTTATGTATAAGAATGTTGCTTTTTCTCCTTTTGTTAAACTTGATTATATGGCAGCTGGAACAACTGAGCATGTATCATCAGGCATGGTAACTGCTTTGACAAGATCATTGTCAAAGGTGTTCCGAAGACTTGCCTAGGCATTCGGGTGTGGCAAGGTGAGGCACAAGCACCTAGACCATGTCCGGGCACGCCGAAATAGCTTGGCGAGTGCATGAAGCAAGGCACTTAGGCATTTGCTTTTTTTTAAATATGTATATATTTTTTGGTTTTCTTAAAATTTCTCTAGCCTTTTAAAAAAATACAATTTTGTATTTCTTTTAAATGTATTTTTCCTTTTATCACCGCAATCCACACGACGCAACACGTGTTTCTCATTTTCATTTCATTCCCACCATACAAAATCACTATCTTTATCATATTTACTACTAATTGATGTCACAAAAAGTAAATGCTGAGTGAAGGTCAAGGCTTTGAGTTGTAGAGATCAGGTGCAAAACCTTCAAGTAGAAGAACAATAAGAATATAGGAGGAAGAGGCCGATTCAGAGGAAATAGAGGAGGAGTTTAATGATTACAAATCTTGTGATGAATTTGATGAGCGCTTGATATTAATGTGGTAGATTTGGATGATGATTAAAATTAGAGCATATTTGGATTGTAAATGCATTAGAAGATACACATTGCAGACTAATACTTTTATTAATTGTGTAATGCGTAATGGTGTAATATTATATTTATAATTGTTTTTAGTTGTTTGAGACTTGATTGACATTTTTCTACACGGCTTGCAGACATCTATTAAATTTTCAATTAGCGCTCATTTGTCTCGGACAAGCGCCTCACATAGCACATAACACCTTGAGCTGTACAGAGTCTTAGTGTCTTAGCTTGTCTAGCACCTTCAAGGTTGGATAACATCAATAGATGGATGTTAGTGGTTTTGCTAAGTCAGATTTTGATATGCTGGGTGTTGTGTGACTGGAATGTGCTTGTGATGCTGTTCTTAGTGTAGTACTTCAGTTTACGTTATATTATCAAATTGTTTTTGAGTAGTTTAGCTTTTGACAGTATTAATTTCTAGCAGCTTGTTTCGGTGAAAGTCATCCGCAACAAGCAAACTTCACAGTCAGAAGGTTATGGTTTCATAGACTTTGTGAGCCGTGCTGCTGCTGAAAGAGTTCTGCAGACATATAACGGAACTTTGATGCCGAATGTTGAGCAGAACTTCAGACTGAACTGGGCTTCATATGGGGCTGGTGAGAGGCGTCCAGATGATTCTCCCGACTACACAATATTTGTTGGAGACTTGGCTGCAGATGTTACTGATTACTTGTTGCAAGAGACTTTTAGACTGCATTATCCATCAGTTAAGGGTGCTAAAATTGTAATTGATAGGCTCACTGGGAGATCAAAGGGTTATGGATTTGTCCGATTTGCGGATGAAAGTGAACAGCTACGTGCTATGACCGACATGAATGGTGTTTTTTGCTCAACCCGACCTATGCGTGTGGGTGCAGCTGCAAACAAGAAAAATGTGGGTGGCACAGGTATGTGTAATTCATGATATATGCAGACATGCCGTGCCTACTATTGAACAATTCTGGAGTTATAGGAATTAGGAGGTTGCTATTGATTTGTGGATGTTGAAATTTGAAATATTGGTATCCATTTGTACTCATTGGCCTAGTCTATTTGTCTTGATATCTGATAAGTCGTATTCTATCTTACATTACTGAACTCCTTTTATAGGAATATTTCCATCAATTATGCCTCGAAGATATGCACAATTAATTACTTTGAGAATTTGGGATCAATTTATTATGTCAAATATGTAAAACCAGAAAACTCATAGAACTCCATTGTTTCAAAGCAGGGTGTCAAGAGGCTCTATCATTTAGGGCCCTGGGACTGATTTCAGCCGAAATGGTTATCCCCTAATGCGTGGCCTTGCCTATGTGGTAATTTTTTTCTGTTTACATCATCATCCCACAAAAAAAATGCTTCCTTTCAATTTTTTTCAAGCTTTCCTTTATTTACTCTGTTTTCAGTTGATATACTTCTCGTTCAATGCTTGAGATGTCATTGATTGACGTTTCAATCAGTTTAAGCTTTGTCTTCCACCCCGTTCTTTTTTTATCGCTTTCATGGTCTAGTCTGCAGAAACCCTACTTTTTATCTTGTTCTTGATAATTTTTCCTTTGCATTTCCTTTCTTATGCTTTCATCATGCGAGAATGCGGTTCATAAGAGGATACTTTTCTTGAAGTACAGGCATCATATATCTAAATGCTGCTTGAACATTCTTTTCCCTTTTTGTGTCATTTTGACCGGGATGATTCGAGGGGAGAGTTGGTGGAATTTGAACCATAGTCATTGGCTTCGACAAGTGGGTAGCCAACAACTTTCTCATGCATGTTGTGGACATTATTGCTGCTCTCTGTCATTATGTTGTTCTGCTGCTTGAAATTGTTTTGCCATCCTTCCACTTTTGCTCCGTCCACACTTTGGATCTAAATAACCTCACTTCTTCATTGGTCTTCCTACCTATTCATCTGTCTTAAATTCTTGAAGCTCATTTAGCATAGGATATTTTCGGCAACTATGTGTGAAATGGTTGTGTTAATTAGTTGCTCTCTTTTTTTCATACTTGTGGAGCCTTGGAATCACAGAATCCCTCATGCAGCAAAGGTGTTGGTGTCATATACATATCAAACATAGATACTCTCCCTACATAACCTGACATGCTTGGACATGTTTTGGATATATTTAGGACACATTGGGGACACATTTTCGTTTAGAATTTTTGTTTATATTTGGTATCTTTTAGTAATTACAAAATGTAAGTGGTAATTCAAGATATAGATGTTAAATGATATATAAAAATTAGTTATATTAAGTTTTGTCTTAGTTTGTTAAGTTATATCACTATCAATATTATTGCTATACTATAATGTCTGTTGAAAATGCTATAATATAACTTATTAATTTTAATTCACTAACGTACTTTTGTATGAATTTTTTGGGTGAAGAAATAAGAAATATCCATGAATTGCTAATTTAGTATAAAATAATATAGTTCATTAATTGAAAAAATAATAAACTATGATTTTTGTGTGAGTAGTGGATGAGTTCCCAAAATTAATTCTCATTTTAAAAACGGGAAGTTATTTTTAAAATTTAAGGTCTTAAGTCTTCAGTTGACTTATTTTTCTTTATGTGCCAAAATATGGAGAAATATTTGTATCACCAAATACCGGGGAAGTGTGGGAAATATTTTCTAGCAATTCGTTTTCCGTAAAACAAGTGGAGCCTTAACATTGATATAAAGATAGGCTCTTTCTTTGAAGATACACCAAACATACTGCCAATGGCTATTTCCTAATGAATGAAACTAAGAGACCCTGGGCTCTAATTAAAGGCTTGGCACTCTTTTGATTGAAACACATTTGAATAGAAATATATTGGTATTGTTGGTTGTTAAATGTGTAGTACTGATGCAAATATCGGTCGATATGTATCGTCATTGGTTTCCTGATATTGATATTTGTCGATACCGCCCCCATATCCCGATATGTTCTCATATTGTAGATATATCGTGATATATCAGCCGATATAGTCTCATCAGCTTACCATTTTTAGATTTTTTTTTCCGATATATCTGATATAGATTTGTATTATCTAATATGTTCAATACCAGTGTTAATATTTTCATCCATAGTACTGCTCCACTGTCCCCAGTGTTTATGTCCATATGGTGTTGCTTGCTATGAGTGCGAAATAATGATCTTTCAGTTGAGTTTTGCTGTCTCATAGCTATTGGTTTCAATGGCAGCTTCTTATCAGAACACCCAAGGAACCCAGAATGATGGTGATCAAAATAATACAACTGTGGGTAAACTTTCTGAAGTGGTTAAAATTTTATGTTTGATGTAACTTGTTGTTGACTGGGTAAGTTGTTTTCAGATATTTGTGGGCAATTTGGATTCCATTGTGACGGATGAACATTTGAGTCAAGTTTTCAGTCCATATGGAGAGCTAGTTCATGTGAAAATACCAGTTGGCAAGCATTGTGGTTTTGTTCAGTTTGTCAACAGGTCTGTATGAATGGTTGGAAGTAAGAAGCACTAACACCCACCTGGGGCTAAACTGTCGGTGTCAACACATGTTGGATTTATACATTTTGGACACATTGGGTGACTTTGTAATTTTAATAAAATTGGGGTCATAATATAAATTATAGAAAAATTGGGCCATTTTTAGTGATGCTATGGTACAACTTTTTATTTTGGTTGACTGCTATCTAACGTACTGCTTTTTCTGGTGAAAGTTTTTTTGGGATGAGAAACAAGATATATGATTTTTTTATTGCTAAGTTAATATAATGCAGTGTTATTCTTTAATTATGTTGTTATATTGGTAAATAAACTATGAATTTTAATTAATGCATCCGGTCCTCATTTTTGGAAAGATAAATTGTCAGTGTCTGTATCCCTGATGGTTTTCAGATTTGAGATAACTTGATCAGTTATTACTGACTTGTGCATTGCAGGAGCTGTGCAGAGGAAGCTTTACAGATGTTAAATGGAACTCGGTTGGGTGGACAGAATATTAGGCTCTCTTGGGGCCGTGGTCCTTCAAACAAGCAGGTGAGCTTCTAACCCTTTCCTGGGTAGCATTTGACTTGGTGGTGGTAGTGCTAGTGGTGGTTATTTTTGTTCAAAAGGAAGATAGGCCCCGTTTGGTAGTGTCTGAAAATCAGAATTGAATTAAGAATTTTAGGCCTAAGTCTAGTTCTATTGTTTAGCATTTGGTGGAAATGGAATTCTAATTCTATATTCCAATTCCTTGAAACTGAAAAATAATGTATGACTGTTCTTTGTAATAATTAGAGTATAATAAAGAATTGTAATTAAGAGGTTGAAAATTGTATATTAGCTAGATATAGTATGATCAAACAATGCAAGATCCATTGGGTAATATATTTTCAATTGTTTGGATCGAGTAAGGGTGAGCTGTTTATAATTTTATTTTTTAATTTATTTGAAAAAAAGTTGTATAAAATATTATTTAAAAATTTAAAAACTAAGATTCTAATAAAAAGGGTTGTCTAAAAATATTTTAATCCAATTCTATTGTTTGTTGTCAGGTAGATTTGGAATTCAAATTCTATGTTCTAATTTATTGGAATTGAAAAATAGTGTAAGATAATTATTTGTAATTTTTTAGGGTATAATAAATAATTGTAATTTTGAGGTTGAAAGTTGTCTATCAATTAGACATGATAAAATGGAACAATATGGACCCATTGGATAAATATTTTTTATTGTCTGGCTTAGGTAGAAATAGACTGACCATGATTTTATTTTTTAATTTATTTTTTAAATAAATTATGTAAAAGTATTATTCAAAAATATAAATGTCAATATTCTAATAAAGAGTGTTATTTAAAATATATGTATATATAAAATATTATCTATATTTAAATTAAAGATTTTATACAATTATATTATATTTATGGGTATGTCAGTAATGGGCCGGCCCAAGAAGGAGAAACGACCCAGATCCCCAATGGCCTATTAGCGCCTGGACAGCCAACGTTTTCCGTTGACCAGTAGAAAGGAAAATGAGTCAAGAGAAGCTCAAGAACAGGACGGCCTGCTTGGGTTCTAGATGGTCAATACTTTTGTTGACCAGAATTATGCAAGACGGTCAACGCTTCTATTGACAAGAAGTATGACCAGTTGGCCGTCTGCAGACCACGCCTTGAGTGGGCCAAGCCCTATTTGGCCCAGGCGACCGTCCTCGACCAGTAATGGTCTTCTTTCCTGATTTAGCGGCCTTTACAGAAGGCAATCTCATTGACAATGGTTATCAGCAGATTTAATGCGCATCCTTAAAGGAGGGAGTTAGAATTCTTTCCTTGTTTGTTGGAAACCCTAACGGTTACAGAACGCGGAAGGAAGGTAATTAATCTAGCGACCCTTACTGCCATAAAAGCTTCACGCCGGAAAAGGCAGCAATCCCAACAGAGTGCAGGAATCAAACATTTCTGTACAAGGAAGGCAGTCCAAAGCAACACCTATAAAAGGTCATAGAGTCCTCACTCCAAGGCACGCCTTCATTCGCCCGCAATAAGCTCAAACGCTTAAACTTGCCACTAAAGCTCTCTGCAGAAAAGCTCACACGCGTCAAACTGCAAACACTCTCTCTCTCTCTTTGCCACTACGTTTCCAGCGAACACAATGCTTTGAGCCAGCCCTCCTCATGAGCTAACAAAGCCTCTCTCAACGAGAGAATTCATCCATCTCAAACACTCTCTGCATTTCTTTGCATTCTTTACTTTTACTTTCTTAATTCGAAGGCTATTTGCTGACTTAAGCGTCGGAGTGTTACGGTGGGACAACCTCCTGCCATCACCTGACATCTCGTTCGTAGTTCTGATGTACAGAATCTAGACTCAGTGGACGGAGTTGGATTTAAACAATCGACTTGACCCGAATCTGTTTGAAATTTTGATTCAGGACGCATCATTGGCGCTGTCTTTGGGAAGTTTACAAAAAGCCGACCATTTTTTTTCACACTCTCTCTCTCAATTTCGCATCTCATCAAATAGAATGGTGAACGCGAGAGTGCAAGCTAGCGGTCCCGCTAAAGACATGACCACACCTGACCAGGACCACTCTGCTGGTAACCAGGTCAACGGTGTGCTAGCACCCTTTTTCTAGAATCTGGTGGAACACATGAGCAGCACGGACAAAATGCTCCAAATGCTCTGCGCCTGCCAGGAGAACGGTTAACAGGTGGCTCCGCTCGTAACTCTCCCTGCTCCGACCTCCAAGAGTGGAGGACAAAAGAAGAAGAAACTGGCCAAGAAGAGCAAGAGGCAGGCCAATACTCAGGCTTCGAAGGCCTCACACGTCCAGAGCCGTTCAAGGCTTGAAGAACGTCTGGGCAGTAGTACTCCAGAGGAGAGTCTAGGATGGAGAAATCCCTGATATTCCCGAGCGAACACCTCCCATCGGGATCAGGAGGGAGCCTCTAGGATCATCAGATTCGCTGGTGGCAGTAGCCGGCCGACTACTCGCCACGTCAGAGAAATGACGGAGTTGAGAATCTACCTCAACTCCAAAGGAACTGGCAACACCATCCTCACGGATTCGTGGGTGGAGAAGATCTTGAAACGCGTGCTCAAAGACGATGAACACGCCATGGATCTTGATAGATCTCCTTTCACGGCACAGATCTTGAATCGTCCAATGTCGGCCAAGTCTAAGATGCCAACTCTTGACTCTTACAATGGGAGTGCTGATCCTATGGATCGCCTCAATCATTTTCGCACCCATCTGAGTATACAAGCGTTGGAGGACGCAGGCATGTGTCGTTATTTCCCTCTTACGCTGAAGGGAGACGCCCGCATCTGGTTCCATCGTCTCCCATCAGATTCGATCCGGAGCTTCCGAGAGCTTTCTGACTTCTTCTTGGCGCAATACGCCTCTAGCCGTTGAGAAGAGAAATAGCCTTAGTACCTCTCTCACATCAAGCAGAAGTAGGGAGAGAATTCGCGAAAGTTCCTGGATCGATTCGTGATGGAGGCGAGAAGAATCTCCAGGTCATAGAGGAGATGAAGCTTGGCAGTTTTATCTCTGCCTTAACGCATGGGGACTTCTTTAGGCACCTGGCGCATAAAAATCTGCAAACCTTCTGAGAGGCGGAATCTATTATCAGGACTTACGCAACAGCGGAGGAGGCCAATGAGGATAAGCGTCTCGAGTGAATCGAATAACCTCGCTCTTTCCCAACTTTGGGAAAGAGGAAGCACTACGACAGTGACCACTTCCACTGGAAGTAGCACAGGATTGGTGCGCTAGAATGGAGGGACTACGGGTCGATCAACCTAACGCCCTTGACTGACACAAGCTCCAACGTCCTCATGCAGATTCGTGGGGAGAAGTTCCTTAAGTGGCCAAAACCACTTAAGAAAGCGGAGCGAGGAAATTCAATCAAGTACTACAATTTTCATCGATCTCTCGGACACTTCACGGAAGATTGTAAAGCGCTTAAGTAGGAGATTGAGGAGTTCATACGGAGGGGCCACCTCACCAAGTTCATCAGGAACCCTGGGCAGAGCTCTGGCGCCTTAGGAGGGGAAGGACAAGGGCCTTCCCCACCACGGAACCGGGTGGCAGTTGGAGTGGTCAATATGATCACAACCCGACTAGCTAAGACCCCAGCGGATTATAAGGAGTAGCAGGCTGGGCGGAAGAAACAGCGCATAGAATACGTCATTAACTTTAGCAATAATGACTTGAGCAATGTAATCTCCCCCTATGCAGATCCCCTTATTGTATCCGCACTTGTTTTGGACGGTAGCATTGATTACTAACTAAAACGAGTTTTTGTTGATAATAAAAATTTTTGTAATTTGCTTTACCTTGATACATTTTTTAAATATGGTTTAAAACAGTCAGTTGAAACCTGCCGAAGGCTCACTCTATGGCATTGACAACGAACCAGTGGCCGTCCAAGGAATGATCCAGCTGGAGGTCACCCTGGGCATGTACTCAAGAACGGCGAGTTGTATGCTCACCTTCTTGGTCATCGACATGCCTTCCGTGTACAACACAATTCTAGGCCGCTCGTGCCTAACAGCGTTCAGAGCTGTCACTTCAATACCGCACCTTAAGATGAAATTTCCAACAACATTCGGTATTGGTGAAGTACTGGGCAACCAAGTCACCGGGAGGACATG
>JAOVVI020011131.1:0-12771 GCA_028571085.2 Nepenthes alata
ATGAACGTTGAGACTTGGAAAGGCGAGGGTGGGCCAATTTAGACATGGGTTATGTTTATCCCCGGCCATGACCAGCCTACTTGTTGCTTCTTTGATCAACGACAATATTGCCTGTCCTAAGTACAAATGGGCCGCTGTTAATCTTGGGCCACTTGCCAATTTTGGGTCGACCTGCTACTGGCGTTCCCATTACTAGCCCCCATGCTAGTGACTTGAGATTCTGACTTTCGGCATGTTCATGATGGGACGCTTATGGTTGTGTTGTCCCCTCAGGTTTGCCTCAGATTCGCCTTTCCACTATTCCCGACGTGATTCCCTTACTTGGGATTCTTTGCGGATTTTCCAACATTGTTGCATTTTGGCATTTAGTACCTCCGTTTGTGTGATAAATTGGAAAGTTTTCGGTATTCCCCAACAATGCCTTCCCACGATGCCTAGCGTGATGTCGTGGTAGTTAGGCTCTGTCGGAAAGCTTGTTGCTCTGGCACTGCCGCCTTGAGTCGAGAAGTTTGAACTGCTTTGGTCACCCCTTTTCGTGCGAGATGCCGCATTGGTCATCCCTTTTAATGGGGGTGGTTGTTATCAAGATTCGAATGTGGGTTCGCGCTTCTTCCCCCCCATTCAAAGCCTTGATAAATCTCTTTTCCTCTTTCCAAGAGTACTGCTATGTATTGGCCCATGCTGGTCGTGTAACTTGTAAAGAGAAAGTTTAATGAGAAAACTTGTAGTTGTTTTTGGTCTTCATCTCTCGTTTCTGTGCATGTTTTACTATTTTTTTTTTCGCTCCAGGTTTGTTGACCGTGTTGCTTGAGTCTGTTGACTGTGGCGCTTGAATTCGGTGGATGGAGCAGAAAAGAATATTGATCGGATTCATTAACTACAACGTTTGAATTCGGAGGGCAAAGTGGGAGAGAATGTTGACTGCCACGTTAGAATCCGGAGAATTGAGCTGAAGAGGATATTGACCGGATTTGTTGATTGTAACGTTTGAATCCAGAGAACTGAATTGGAGAGAACACTAACCGGATTTGTTAACTACAACATTAGAATCCGGAGAACTGAATTAGGGAGAACATTGAAAGGATTCGTTGACCGTAATGTTAGAATCCGGAGAATTAAACTGAAGAGAGCGTTGACCGGATTTGTTTTTACAACGATATAATTCGGTGAATGGTGTGGGTTGAGATTGATGTGTTGTTTTGTTATTCCTCTGGACGGGCAATCGAAGAGTTACAGAGCCATTTTGTGACTCACGCTACACTGAGTGACCCATCGTTCTCTACCACGTGTCACTATGTAGGGAAGTTGCAATCTAGGAATTAATTCGCTAGAGGATTTGACTTGACAGTGCCCTCTCCGAAATTGACATGTGTCCGTTGTCATTACTGTGCCTTTTCGATGCGCTGCTCTTATTCGACGACGACGACCTTTATAAAAGCCATGCGGTCGTTCAAAATTTTCCACTCCTTTGTCCTTCCAGAAAAATCTTAAGTCTTCGTTCTCTCCTCCTCTGTTCTCATGGCTCCTTCAATCAATGAAATTTTCTCAGTCATTTCTACCGGTGAAGTGAGAGAATTACGTTCAGTACAATATCCCCTCCCACATTACGTTCTCGATTCCTGGTGAGCAGGACATGGCTTGTTCTCCTCCGGCTGGCCACATTATTGTCTACGAGGCTCACCTGCGGAGTGGGCTTTGCCTCCCAGTTCTAGAGGAGTTCCTCCGCATTCTTACAGAGTTTCGTATTTCCATTGCATGACTTCATGTGAATCCCGTGTGTTACCTCTACTCGCCGTGCATTTTTCTCCACCATCATTTGTGGTTGCTGACAGTGGAGGCCGTCAGGGTTATGTTCCGGTTCACCTAGAGTGGGTACTGGATTTCGTTATCCCCCCAAGAGCTATGCATTAGCAACACAATTTATAAATCGGTCAAGAATTGGAAGGAATGTTTTTGTTCGAGTTACTGATAGATGGCCCCTGTCTTGGGATTGGGGCAAGATTCCTAAAGAGTTCACCGGGAACTCCACCAAGAAGGAGATGGAGGCTGTGGAGCCACTGCTACAGCTGGTGAGGGAGCATTTCTCTGAATTCAGGAGGGATCACTTGGTTTCCTAGGAGGAGGCCAGGAGAGCCCGTTGGGGTCCTCCCTCACTGGTTCAAAAGTTTTGGGCTCCACTGCCGGCAGCATCGCAGCCCAAGAGGAAGGCTACCGCTCTCACCATCGGCGATCCTCCTAGTAGCCCCAGGAAGAAGAGAGTTGCGCCAGCGGAGCCTGCTTCATCATCTTCCACCGAGCCAGATTACCGTATGGCCGGTCGACTAGCTGGTGTTGGAGAGCACTCTGGGGTTGAAGCTTCTTCGGTGGATTTTGGAGCTATGGAGAGAGCTTCCATGGGAGGCATTGGCATTGAGCCATCGCTGCTGGACGACTTGGCGGTGCCAGCAGTGCCAGTGGAGTTGACGCTTGAAGCTATCGGATTAGAGGAGCCAGTTGCCGAGCTACCTGTGGAGCCAAAGGAGCTGGCCACCGGAGAACATACTGGAGCGGGTGAAGTGATTACGGAGCTGGCTTGGGAAGCCGCCACTTCAAGTATCCGGGCTGTCTTGTCGAATGAGTTCGATAGTGAAGCTACTGTGGAGCAGGCTCAGAAGGCTGCCGCTCCAAGTCTCTCAGCGGGCCTGCTGAAGGAGTTTCCACCGTCTAGGCCTGAGTTGCAGGGCCCATCAAAAGGGAAGAAACATAAAGTATCCCCGATAGGTTCTTCGAAGTTGAGCTGCTCCCCTTTCTTTCTCCACCGTTGTAGCCTAATCTCTTTTATTTCTTGTAGCAAGAGAAGATTGTAGGCATAGTGCTGAAGGGGTTGTGCCAGAGGGACGTGGTCATTGAAGATCGGGAGGAGGAGATTCTTCAGCTAGGGGAGTAGATGAGCCAGATGAGCGCTCAAGTTCAACAGTACCAGGAGGAGAAGGCTGCATTCTAGTTAGAGCTGTCAAAGTTGAGGGCTCAGTCGACAGAGCTAGAAGAGAGGGCCGTCCGAGCTGAGAGGCTCACTGACAAACTTCGGGTGATGATAGTCTCATTAGAGAATGAGTTGTCCACTCGCCTGAGCCCTGAGGAGGTCAGTTAGGCGCTGTGGGCCAGGCTCTTAGAAGGTGTCAATATCTATCGCTGGATTGTCAGGATTGTGGATTCAGACTTTTCTGTTGGCATCCTTGACCCTTCGAACTGTGGCGCCCAGCCGCGTAGGGGCCTAGTTGACTTCTCTCGGGGCGCACAAGGGCCTCTCCCGCATCCTCTTGGGAGCTCTGCCCCCTAGCTTGGATTTTTGTATTTTCTGTTCTTCATTGTACTTATAAATAAAGCCTTGTTAATAAAGGATTGGTTTAGTTGACACTTCGAGTTCCATGACTTTACCCGACTTTCTTTTCAATTATTTCTTTTTGCACTAGCTGGCCGTCCGGCTTTTTACACTTCGTGTGGAATGGTTGGTCGTATCAAGGTGTTGACTGTAGCAGTTTGATTGTTCAGTGACGTGATGCTCATCCTTACGTGCTGCAGGTGGTTTTTGACTTGCTTGCTCAAGCCATGGAGAGGATCGTGGCTCTTAAGGGTGAGCTGAGGACAAGGCTTCGCCCTGAAGAGGTGACTTCTGCCCTGGAGGAGCGGTTTCAGGCGAGAATCAACTTCAGTAGGCATATCGTTTCCTTGGAAGATCCCCATTTTTCGGTCTGATTTTTGGATTCGAGGAACACTGGAGCATCTCGTCGATCAGAGCTCATTAGGAATCCGGTTAGTTTTGGCCGGAGACGCGTGTCGCACCCTCTGAGGGATCCTTCACCTTCGAGGAGTCACCTGGACGAGTCCTGACATATTCTTGTACATGTGACGTTGTATCAAGTCATTTTTATATATGAGCATACTTTTTGTTAAATGAATTGAACTTTCGTATTGTGCGGCACTGCCCATGCTATGATTCTGGGCGGCCAGCCGTCTACCGAAGCATTTATTTTCTCACACTTTGCTCCAATTTATCGACCGTTGTAGACTGACAGTACTATTTTCTGCCGGATGAAGTTATCATACATGCCGTTTTAGCCACCTAAGATTTTGTATTAGACCACAAATGGGCCACGTGGGATGGATCTAAGGTTTAATTCAACCACTTACGGGCTGCTTGGCATGAGGCAAAGGTTTAATTTGACCGCTTATAGGCCACTTGGATGATCAATGTTTAATCGACCACTGACGGGCTACTTGAATGACCAAGATTTAATTCGACCACTAATGGGTCACTAGGATAACAAAGGTTTAAATACAAGCGAGTGAAAACCCGCTTGACTTAGGGGTAATCTAGGTCGTCTATTTTTTATACAACTTACAAGTAAGCATTCACATGGAAACAAAAAGAAAGAAAAGAACTAGAGAACAACATGCCAATGAAAAAGGAAAAGAATATATTTTATTAAGAACGGTGCATGTTACAAGCACGTTTTAGATCATACAGATGACCTACAAGGGTCTTCGTTGGTAGTAGCACTTTAGGTGGACTGCATTCTACGTCCGTGGGACCAACTTACCGCTTTGGATTCGGAGTTTATATGCTCTATTCCGCAGAACGATTGAGACAAGGAACGAGCTTTCCCAATTTGGAAAAAAACGTGTTCCGATTCTCTGTTTTGCTGGTGGGCTCTATGGTTCACAAGACCAGGTTTCCAACTTTGAATTGTCATGCTTTTACTTTCTTATTGTAATAACGAGCAATTTGTTGTTGGTAGGCGACTGTGTGTATCCAGGCCGCGTCATGGGCTTCCTCCGGCAAGTCTAGGTATTTCCTAATCTTTTGGGAGTTTCCTAGTGGATCGAAGGCTTTGAACCTAAGACTTTGGTGTCTGATCTTGACCGGTACTAGAGCCTCAGTCTCATAGTAGAGGCTGAAAGGTATCTCACGAGTTGGTTGCTTGGGAGTTGTCTGATATGACCATAGCACAGAGGACAGTTCGTCGACCTAGAAGCCCCATGCTTCCTTCAGCTTGGTCTCCAGACCATATAGTAGCATCCAGTTGGTGACTTTTACCTGTCCATTCACCTAGAGGTATGCCATCGAAGTGTGGACCGGTCTGATACTCAGACTAGTACAATACTTGGTGAAGCTGTTTCTTAAAAATTGGGTTCCATTGTCAGTCACGATAACCTCGGGACTACCGAATCTGCTCACTATGTTCTAGCGGACAAACTCTAGAGCGTTGTGCTTAGTGATTTGGCCAGTGGGACAGCTTCAACCCATTTAGTGAAGTAGTCTATACTCGCGATGATGAATTTCTATGCCCGGTTGCAATGGAAAATGATCCTAGAATATCAATCTCCTATTGCACGAAAGGCCAAGGTACTTAGAGAGATCACAGCTCCACGGGCGGCTGGTGTGAAGGTTGCCATGGAGATGACAATTCTCACACCTCTTCACAAATTCCAGGGTGTTCTTTTTTATCATTGGCGAGTAATATCCTTGCCATATAACCTTAAATGCTAGATTCTTGTCGCTAATGTGTGATCCACATATCTTGAGGTAGACTTCACTCAAAGCGTAGTTGGCCTCCTCAAAGGTAAGGCACCGGAGGTACGAAGTCGATTATCCTTGGCAATATAGTCTTCCGTTGACAATGGTGTACCAGCCAACCATCTTTTTGATATGCTTAGCCTTGTCCGCACTTTCTGGTAGTGTACCGTTTGCCAAATACCTCTAATACGGCGTCATCTAGTTGTCGCTGTTGAAGATTTGTATCGTTTCTTGTTCCTCTATGCTGGGACTGCTCAAAACTTTCCTCATATCCCTCGAGTACTACTCTAAATTTTCGGCCACAATCGCTCTAGCGAGCTGGTCGGCATTTCAGTTTTCAGTCCTAGGGAAGTGGATCGGGTTTAGCTTGTCAAATTTCTGGATCGTGTCTTTCGCTTTAGCTAGATATTTAGTCAGGAGAGGGTTGCACGCCTCAAAGCTCCCATTAATCTAGTTGACAATTTGCTTTGAGTTGCTCAGACGGTCCAACGCTTAGCAGAATACCCTTTGGCTAATCATAATCCAGCTAACAGGGCCTCGTACTTGGAAACATTATTGGTGGCAAAAAAATTGAGCTTTAGGAAATATTTCACCTCAAACCCGTCTGGAGTCTTTAGGACCACTCCAGTGTCGCTGCTCGAACAGGTAGATGAACCATCCATATTGAGGACCCATTCTGGATTCTCTGGGTGATGATTCGTGTCTACCTCGCCGTATTTATTGATGATTGGGCTCGTGGTCTCAACGATGAAGTCAGCCAGGATTGCCCCTTGATGGGTGGCCTGTGCTAGAATTTAATGTCAAACTCTTCCAATTCGATGGCCCACTTAACCAACAGTCCAAAAATATCAGGTTTCTATAGGATTCCTTTCAATGGTTGGTCGGTTAGGACGACCACATGATGAGCCTGGAAATAGGGTCTCAACTTCTGGGCCGAGAAGATGAGTGCTAAGGCGAGCTTCTCAGCGTGCGGGTAGTGGGTTTCTGCACCGGTCAATGTTTTGCTTATATAGTAGACCGGTCACTGTGTGTCAGAATCGTGGCGTATTAGGACTGAGCTAAGAGCCACCTCTGATATCGCCAGGCAGAGGTACAACTCTTCTTCGTCTCTTGGTGAAGTTAGCAGCGATGGACTAGCTAGGTACTACTTCAGTTCGCTGAAGGCGGCCTGGCACTCTACAGTCCACTGAAATATGTTTGCTTTTGTCACCTTCAGAATTTTGAAGAAAGGCTGACACTTGTTTCCCAACTTAGCAAAGAATCGAAAAAGCGTTGTCAGTCTTCCGGTTAGCCTATGGACATCCTTGACACTTTATGGCGGAGATATGCCCGTAAGGGCCTTGATCTTTTTTGGGTTTGCTTTGATTCCTCGTTGAGAGACGATGAAATCCAAAAATTTTATTGAGGATACTCCAACGACACACTTCGATGGATTTAACTTCATCTGGTGTGCATGGAGTATCTCAAAAGATTTAGCCAGATCACGAATATGGCCACTGGTGGTCTTATTCTTGACTAGCATGTCATCCATATACACCTCCATATTATGACCGATGTACTTTTCGAACATATTGTTCACGAGTCTTTGGTAAGTTACTACTGCGTTCTTCAGACCGAAAGGCATGACCTTGTAGCAGTAGGTACCTTTATCGATCATGAACGATGTGTGCGCTTTCTCCTCTGGGCTCATCTTGATCTGATTGTACCTCGAGTTTGTGCCTATGACACTCAGCAACTCGTAGGCAGAAGTGGAGTCTACCAATAAGTCAATCATAGGTCAAGGGAAGTTATCATTTGGGTAGGCCTTGTTGACATCGGTGAAGTCGACACACATCCGTCACTTCCCGCTACTCTTCTAAACCAGGATAACGTTGGAGACCCAATCTAAGTACTGGACTTTCTTGATAAACCCGGTGTCCAGCAACTTCTTCACCTCCTCTTGGATGGCTATGAGCTTTTTGACGGAGTGGTTTCTCCGTTTCTATCTGATGGGTTTGTGGCTGAGATTGAGATCCAACTTGTTGACTATTACTTTGGCCAAAATTCCCGACATGTCGACGGGCATCTATGCAAAGACATCTGCATTCTGCCTCAAGAAGGCTATCAGTTCATCACGTAAGGGTCCGACGAGTAAGCCTCATATCTGCACACACTTCTTCGGGTCCTCCGGGGTTCATTGGTACAAGGTCGATGGCCACGCTGAACTGCGCCTGCTGCAAAGTAGCCTCGTCTCGATGGTCTAGTCCTTCTGCTTGTCTCTCGATGCCGCTTGGTGCTATTTACGACATGTAGCACATTCACCCGGTTACTTGATCACCCATCACTTCACTGATACCACATGTTGAAAACTTTATTTTCAAATGCGGTATTGAGGTGATGGTTTCGAATGCCGCTAGGCGTGGCTGTCATAGGGTGGCGTTGTATATGAAGGGCAGGTCGACAACCAGAAAGGTGAGTGTGTGACTCGCCATTCTGGGGTACGTGCCCAGGGTGACCATTAATTGTATTGTCCCTTGGACAGCTATTGGTTCGTTATCATGACCATACAGTGGTCCTTCGGCCAATTTGAGTTGATTCTTTTTTAGCCCAAGCTTAAAGAACTCATCGAGGTAAAGCGAATCCCTTAAACTTTCACTATCGATGAAAACTCGTTTCAATTGGTAGTCAACAGTACCATCTAAAATGAGTGTAGATACAACCAGGGGATCAATATATGGGAAAATTACATGTGTCATGTCGTTGTTGCTAAAATTAATGACATTTTCTTCCACCCTTTGCTTCTTGCGCCTAATTTGCCTATCCTGTTAATCTGTCTGGTGGGTCTTGGGAGGCCTAGTGGTCACCATGTTGACCACACTAGCTGCGATCCGGTTTTGCAGCTGGAGCTGATTAGACCCTTCTCTGCCTGAGGCATTGAACCTTTGCCCCGGATTCCTTAGGAACCTAGTAAGATGGCACCTTCGAATTAGCTTCTCAATCTCCCGCTGAAGTGTCTTGCATTCTTTCATAGTGTGTCATGGAGATCGACGAAAATCGTAATACTTCATTGGATCTCCTCCCTCTGTCACAGTTATTCGATGGCCCGGTCCTGAGTTGCTTCATTCGGGGGTTGTCGCCACCCCCATTCTTCCTCTTTTCCTTAGCTAGAAAAGTATGAGGCTGGTTGGTCCTCTCTGAACACTGTACCTCATTGGCTTCTTCAGCGGCCACGTATGCCTGGGTGATGGTTTCCACTTTCCGCAACGTTTGCGGATTTTTGTGGGTCAGGTGCTTGAAGAAATCACCCGGCCCCAACGCAGAGATGAAGCTGCCGAGCTTCATCTTTTCGGTAAGCTTGGGGATTCTCCTAACTTTTACCACAAACAGCTCAAGGAACTTCCTTGGATTCTCACCCTGCTTCTGTTTGACGTGGGCAAGGTGCCACGACTGCTTCTTCTCTCAGCGACTAGAAGCGTACTAGGCCAGGAAGAAATTAGTGAGATCCCGAAAACTCCAGATCGAGTTTAAAGGAAGCCGATGGAACCAGATCTGGGCATCCCCCTTCGATGTGAGGGGGAAATATCGACACATTGCCACCTCCTCCAAACCCTAGAAGCTCATAAGGGTACGGAAGTGTTCTAAGTGATCCATGGGATCACTGCTCCCATCATAGGGATCCAGGGCCGGCATCTTGAACTTGGTCGGTATTAGTCCAGTTTGGTTCTCCATGGTGAAGGGAAATTTCTTTAGATCGGCTGTGTGTTCATCATCATCCTTGAACATGTGTTTTCAGATTTTCTTGACCTTTTCCTCCATTCGGAAGGAGTTTTCAGATCTCTTGGAATTGAGGTAAGTCCTCAACTATGTTCTTTCTACGGTGTCACGTGTTGCCGGTCAGTTGCTACAGCTTGTAGATTGGATGATTCGAGAGGCTCCCTCCTACTTGTGAGGCCTTTGTTCGTCGTGGGAGTACCAGGGATTTCTTCTTTTGAGACTCTCGTCTTGAGCCCCACAGCCCAAGCACCTCTCAAGCCTTGAATGGCTCTGGGCGTTGGAGGCCATTGGGATGTGAGAGTTGCCCAGCTTTGAGGTCTTCTTGGTTGGCCTCTTCTTCTTCTAGCCTCCTTGCTTGGAGGCTGGAATCGGGGTTGAGGAAGAATGATCCCCCTGCTTCTTCTTGTCCTGGCATGTACAGAGCATTTGGAGCATATGAGATATTTTATTAATTTGCTCTGCCATGGTTAGGAAGATCAGGGTAGGCTACTCTCCAGCCTGACTACTAGCTGAGTGGTCGTGGTTGGAGGAGGCAGCTTGTCTAGCAGAAATGCTAGCTTGAGCCCTGGTGTTCACTATTTTGTTGGATGATGTTGGTTTGAAAGATGTAATTGATCGGCTTTTAGTCAGACTTTTCATAGACGACGCCAATGATGCGTCTTGGATCTAAATTTTAAACGGGTTTGAGTTGAACTGATCTGTCGGATTCCGGTCTTCGTCCGCCGAGTTTAGAATCCTACACGCCATAACTTCAAACAAGAGGTTAGGTGATGGTGGAATTTGATCCCACTGAAAATACTACGACACTCAAGTCAATAAACAGTCTTCTAATGATTAGAAGGTAAAATGCAGTGAATGTAAAGATGGATGCTGGGAGTATTTGAGAATGATGGTGGGGGTGCACTCGTGGAAAGAGTGGCTTTGATTATGGAAGCTTGCAAGAAACAGTTTCTCTCAGTACTTAGCCCGCAAGGAACTAGTAGCAGGGAGAAAAGGAGAGAGTGTTGGAAAGCTTGAGAGAGTGGAGAGCTTTTGTAAGCTTGAGTATACTAGAGGGCGTTTAGTAGGCGAGAGAGCATGCCTGTGGCGTGAATTTCCATGGCCTTTTATAGTCATGGGTTTCCGCTACCTTCCTTACGTGGCGAGGTGGGATGCCCACCTTCTGTGGGGATCATTACCCTCCTTAGGTGGCGTGCAAGTGCCATTCAGGGCTGCAACAATTAAGAGGGATTCTCTTCCTTCTGTGGAGATATCGTGCGCAGTAACTGTTAGGATGCCCTCTGTGGATCGCACGTCGATTCATGCGCCTTCCTCTCGGGATGCACTTTGATTCTAGGAGGTTGCTATTATAGTGAAGATTTCCTTTCTTGAAGATGCGGAGAATTAGAGCAAATGACGTTGAGGCTTGGGAAGGCGCGTGTGGGCCAATTTAGACATGTGCCGCGTTTATCCTAGGTCGTGACAGGCCTACTTGATATTTTTTCGGTCAACGACAGTATTGACCGTCTCAGGTACAAATGGGCCACTGTAGATCTTGGCCCATTTGCCCCTTTTGGGCCGACTCGCTGTTGGTGTCCCTATCAATTTTGGATTAGTTTTTTGTTGAATTCAAATGTAAATGTAATTCAAAATATTAGATTTTTTTACCAAATCCTATGTATTTGTGTGTTTTGTTTGGGTGATGTACTATTGAGTTGAGCTTGAATCCACTGGCTCTTTCCCTTTCTACTCGAGTGTGATTTGAGCAATTTTTCAAATTTTTGCTTGCGGTAACGTTAGAAAATGGAAAAACAACAATGTAAATCAGATCTGCCATAAGTAAGAGTAATCCATTAATAGAAATATGGGCGAGAAAAAAAAGATAAAAAGTTTTTTTTTATGTATGTATAACCGTATAATGAGTCATCTTTTTCTAAGATAAGAAAAAAGCCTAAATTTAAAAACATATTAATGATAATTCATAAATAACCTAAATTAAAACATATCAATTATCCAATTTAGAAATGATATTCTATAAAAAATATTATATAATATCTATAATATTTCTCTCTAATTTAAGACGTTGAATATTCAAACTTGAGTATGAAAACTAAATCAAAATAGTGACTAGGCAAATGAATTTTTATGAGGATATCAATCAACTGATTAGTCAAAAAAATTAAAAACAGGTAAAGGGTGCCCTCCTCCAGATAATAACATATAAAATGACAATTAGTTCTTATGAGTCTTGTGCTTTCATGGAAAATATCATTATGAACAATTTAAATAATATTGTGATTATTATAGTAAAAAAAATGATGCTAGGTTAAAGAACACAGATATCTTCTAAAATCTAATAACAACAAAAAAAACTCAGATGTAGTATTAATAAAAGTATAATAATCAGCCTCAATACTAGGGCACAACAAGTAATAGATAACAGTGGGTGATTTCTACAGCAAAAAAGTTGGGACAATTAACTTGCAGTGATGTTACTTTAGATGAATAGTAAACAGTGAAGGATGATTTGTAATGATGCCAAGCCTCAAGAATACTGAATCGATGATGGTATCAGTGGATAGGAACTAGTGAAAGAAGACAGCCAATGATAAATAAATATACAAATTTTAAATGGGTAATATGTATTTAAATAGATTTAACAAACCTGACTTCACTACTACATAGAAATATAAAAAGAGAGATAAAAAGATGTGACGGAACAGACACATTTTTTTTTATTCCGTCAATGACCTTCCCGAACTGACGCCAAGGTTTCGGTGGTCCGATCAGAGTCGATCATGTCGTCAAAATTATAGGATCACAGATGCCATTTAGGTCTCATACATATTAGCCATCAATATAAAGCGGAAGTCAATCTAATATTCTGCAGAATATTCATATTCATTTTCATTAAAGCTCATTCTTGAAATACATAAGATCAATAACGTCTAATCACGAAAGTTTATCGATTCTAACACATCATTACATAATTTGTGTCCTCGTGACGGTTGTCCAAAAAGTATACCTCTGAACCCTTACAAATCCTTCAAAATAGATTCTAGTTACTCCGTCTCGTCAAGCAAGAGTTCTAAGCTTCCATCTGAGGGGGAAAATAGAAAAACAGTGAGCCGGAGCTCAACAAGGTACATGCAGATTTTTCACAAAACGTTTGTACTGTCAACAGTTACAGATACAGATACGAAATATCATTTAACCAGAATCATGCAGAAACACTTAGGACGGAAATCATGAAGCATAAATATCATAAGCTAGCAATCGGACAAAAGCACATCAGAAAGCTTGAAACATACATTATTCAAACATGAAACAGGACCGGTCACACTTAGCATCTTTTACTTATTACTTAACTGAAGGAGGGCTTTAATCGAGGACATATTGTGCACATCTCCTCACAATCACGGCAATACCTCCTTGTACAAAGCCCCGAGGACGGCTCTCACTTCCTCCTTGTATAAAGCCCC
>JAOVVI020011134.1:0-12769 GCA_028571085.2 Nepenthes alata
GAACATCGTCGCATGCCCTGCTACATTCTTATTGCAGAGTTGTTCATGCTACCTGCAATGCAATTATATCAGTTGTCTCAGATGCACGCACACATGAAGTAAAGTATTCAACTATCTCTTTTTCCTCCATTATGTGGAAGATTTTTAATTGCTTGTCTATTCCATCTACTGAGATAGTATTTGATTTCTAGTAAAAAAAAACTGACCTTTGTTTTCACTTATATTACAAGCACGCATCAAATTTGAAAAAGGTATTTTTTTAGGGGGGACTGTGGAGAGTCAAATTTCCACAAATACTAGCGGCTATGTTGTTATAAAATATGGCACTTCTTGTGATTGCATGAAATGGAGAGCATGAATCAAATATGAACTGGAATTCACTTGATGTGGTTTTTCTGTAATCTCATGCCTAAACAAGCAACATATACTAGAATAAGTTTTTGGGTACCAGTTTTTCCTGGTTCATGTTCATCCAGATTCCAGTCACTTGAGGTGGTTCCCATATGGAAAAGTAAATCAGATGGTGTACCAATGGAATTACAAGTTTTTCTAAAGGTTGATGGCAAAAGGATAATAGGTATTAAGCAATTAACCTAGTTAGACTTAGAAGAAAAGGCATGACCCGGTGCATAAAGCTCCTGCACGGATAGGTTTGGGGAGGGTAAATTTTATACTACCTTTCCCCTATATTGCAAATAACCTATTCCCAAATATGTGACTTTCAGGTTTCTATATTAATACCTTTCTGTTGCGCTAAGACTTATCATTTTGTTAGATTTAGATTGAATATTTGAAGTAACAAGAAGGAATTTGAATACAATCAACTTTTAAAAGGATATTGCATCATATCAAGTGAAATAGTTGAAAACAATTCTTATAATTGACCCCGTATTATTGAATCACCGATCAAAATGTAATTGACTCCATATAAACATACTTAGTGCTTTGTTGATATTCATGTTGTCATCTTCATCAACTTAGGGTTTGGGAATCAGGGAAAGGGAAAACCTATTATGTGGGCCAAGAACCGTCCTCCCTCATGGAACCCGAAAAAGTGATGAAGAAAAGTAGTGTTTGTCACTTTATTATTTTTTTTGTTTATTAACTCCCTTATGCTTAGCTTATGAGCCTCTTTAGATCCTTCATACTTGACGCCATATAGAGGAACTGAATGCTTTATTGATGTTTATGCTGTCATTTTCATCAAATCATGGTTTGGAATTTAGGTTAAGGGAAAACCTATTATATGAGCCAGGACCCATCCTCCCTCATGGAATCCAAGAAGGAAAAGAAGAAAAGAATTGTTTTTCACTTCATTGTTAGTTGTGTTTATTAACTCTCTTATGCTTAGCTTATGAGCCTCTTTGGATACTTTTTTAGGAAGAGGATCTGTTCATGATGGCATATGGTCTTCCTTTGGGTGGGGAAAAAGATGACAGATGTTTATCCAATTTAAATGCAGTAGAAGAGACACTCTGCAGGCAGTTGCGTGCTTCTAAAGCTTTGTCAGCAAAGAAAATGGCAGTAGAAGGTACTTACTGTTAGTGATTAAAATCATCTGCAAATGTATTGAGAGGAGAGGCATATACATGTTTAGTTGTTTCCTTCCCTCTTGTTATAATATATATATATATATATATATGTATACTTAAATGGACTTGCTTTTAGAGGGTTTCTTGCAATAACAGTTAGGTTGCTCTATGATGATACAACTTCATCTATTTTTTTGGAGACGGCGTTTTGCCTTGGCTGGGGAGGGGATGACCCTCCTCTATCCTTTAAATCCATTACCCTATCTCAAGGGTTTTTGATCTTAAAGCTTCCTCGATTGGAATCTCAACTTTCAGCCTTTAGGTCTTGCTGCCTGCACCCCCCCAGGGGGCTGCAAGTTGATATTTTGTTGTGTAGTCTGCGGTGGTAAACCAATTATGAGTAAGTTGGAGCACTGGCTCCACCTTGATTTGCCATGTGTATCTGCACCTCCACAATTGAGGCTATCATCCCATTTATATGTGTGATATCCTTCCTTCATTCGCTGCTTGAGTCTGCCGCATTGTCCTATATACATAGAAACTAAGATCTTTAAACTTTCTATTGACTATTGGATGCTTGTGAATGCAGATGTAGAGCCTTTACAAACTAATTTTGATTTGGAAGAGGGATTTTGTAAAGCTCTGTTGTGCCGCTTACGCTTCCGTAAGGTCTCAGCCTATGTTTTTATTCTTCTTAATATGTGCTCATGTGACTGTTTGATCATATTATTTGAAGTATTTAGACTATAAAATTATTTCGTTTTACCTTTGTTATTGCAAGTTACACTGTCTATTCTGATACAGTTTACATTTTATGTTAGCTGAAATAGTGTGCTGATGTCTTCTTTATGTGGTCTATACTCTTATGTTGTTTGAGAACTAAGATCCCTTTATTACAGAAGAAATCTTATGTGGAGTCATGTGAAAATTAATGATAACTGGTAACCTAATGGTTGCTACTCGCTTAAACCAATAACTTGGGGACAATTCATGCAAACTCCTACTCCTCATTATATATGTCAAAAAAGGTTTTAGCTTGACTATGATGTGAGTATTTTGTGCTGTGAATGTTTGTATACCATCCTGCTATAATATATACAACATGTATAATCATCTTGAATAAACATAAATTATCCTGCTCGTAATGTGTTTATGTTGGAAATCCTCATCATTGTTGTACTGTAAGGAATCTTTGTTATTTGTGAGGTTAGACTTTGTGATATGGAGCAATTATCAGGGTCGATGTACATGCTGATGTATTTTCATTATTGCAGCATATCTAGGAAGTATGAACACAGTGCTTCCTGTGTTTTTTCAAAGTTCAGTTTCATTGTTTTAAGTTGTTACTGGTGCACTTGTTTTCATGCATGTGGACACCCACTAGTTTCAGCAGAACATGTTCACTGATCATTTTCAATCTGTATTGCACTTTATTTTGTTCAGCATTTCTACCACCTTCTTATGTGCATGAGGAGACCGCAAGGGAGAGGTTTTGACTTAGCCAGAAAACATATATCCTCTTGCTTATCAGAGCTGGAACGCATTCGGATATCATCTGAATTTCTGAGGTTGGTAGCAAGCAAAATTTGTGACGATGGTACACTAGTGAGAACAACAGCTTCTGGCCGTCAACCAGTAGGATTTGATGCAAATGTAAACATCAGATCTTCTGCCCCTGCTCCACCGCGTGCAATTAGAACTTTGAGCTGGAAAATGGTGAGTATTATAGGGGTGGTATCTTTGTAAATTCCTTTGAATTATGTCTCTTGTTTTAAGATATTCAAACCAATTCTTCCAGGCTCTTGAATATTTTGAGAAACTTCTACATGATCTAGACATTATTTGTTCATTCTCATTGGATCCGTTATTAGAAAATGTCTTGCGGTTCACCGTTCAGTTTCAGAAGTTACAACCAGATCTTGTTGCCAGAGCTCATCTTCAGGTGGGTCGCTAATGTGAGTTCTGTTCCTTGCACTAATTCTATTTCTTGTAGATCATCTTGACCATTTCTAATTATCTTATTGAAAAGCTTCTCCTGTGCATGGGAATTATACACAAGGGTCTAACAGCATGTGTTGTCTGCCATGACATTGCAGGGCTGATTCCCTTCTTGCATGTTTTAGTCAAACAGAAAAAAATCATCTCTCTTTTTTGAAATTTATGCATCCAGATAACATTACTCTAGGGGTGTCATAACAAGGGAGGATGATGAGATAAAATGATTAGCGAAGTAGAATTGATTTGTGTTCATCCAGAAAAAGAATGAGGCAAAACAGAGAGTATAAAAAGGAAACATTTGCAATATGGTGAAGGAATATCATTAGAAAAAATTTCCATTCTGACCGTTCTTTGTTTCGATGTATTTATGACTAGATTTGAATCTTAACTTGAGGGGTCACAACATTGAGGAAAGCGGGAAATATGGCATGGATTAAAGGAGTGAGAAAAGATGAGATGCTTTAAAGCATGATGCAGAGTATCCTTGAAGAATAATAAACCCCCTCCCCAAAAAGAAAAATGGTGCTGATGACAAACAAACAAAAACTAACCTGGTGCATAGTTTGGTTTGGATTGGATGGATGTGCTTCATCTTTTTTCTGCCCTAATAGGCAACACGTTGTGTTCATGTCGGACCTGTGCCAGTGTTATTCTTGATCCCTTCTAGCAAACTAGATGTCCTAGTCTAAGATGATTAGCTTGCATGTTGTTTTGAGTTGCCATCTTCTTGAGTTGTAACTTTAGTGGAGGTAGGGCAGCAAGGACTAGGTTATGTTGAGGTGATATTATGTACTCTGTAAGATCTGTAAGAAAAGTGAGGTGTTCCTGCAGATAAAAGGGGAATAGCAAGTTTTTATTATGTTCATTAGCTAACAAAAGGTTGAAGTGTGGAGGAAGTAAGTGCATGGTCAAAGTGGAACAGCTTACTTGAACTGATCGTTTCACTGCATCTGATCAAGCTGAACTTCAGGTTTTGAGTCACTGCATTGAAAAGCAAGCAAATTTTGGAACTGATCTTATGTGACTCACTGCTTGCAAGATCATGAATGTTTAGAATCCATATTATGCATGGAGACATTGCTTTTGCTAATTCGAATTGAGGGGGAAAGCATTTCTATATAATCCACATCTTAATACCTTTTTAGTATACCATCTCAACAGTGGATTTCAAGTATGAACAATTGGTAGTTTTTATTATCACTTAGTTTCCCATACTACTACAACTAATTTGCTGCTGAAGTTATGAACTGTTGGAATGTAGTTCATTTCACCATTTATTACCATGCACAATCAAGCATACAGGTGGGCTGTTTTTCTTTTTCTTTCTTTTTTGCTATTCAGAAAAATGTGGAGGCACAGGTTTGAACCCATGCCTAGAGCAGCTCCTAATTAAAGTGTCTCTAATCAATCAAACAAAGAAACATATGCAACTTATTTAAAAGGAGATTTCTATAGCTTTCACCAAATTCGGAATCTAGGCGCTCTGAAATATTTTACAGAATGCTATGATGACTGAAATTAAAAACATTGTACATTTTCAACACACTAAACTTTTGGACATTCATCACAAGTAGACACCAATTTTCAGCACTTAATTTTTAGATCATTGGATCACTGATGCTAAACAATTCCACTCTTGACTAGATAATGATCGGTGATACTAAACAAACCCACTCTTGACTAGATAATGACATTTGAAAAATTCTAGACACAGTCAGCTTAGTTACTTAAGGTTTCTTTATTGGCTTCCACAATGTCAGGTCAGGGCTTGTAGGCCAGAAGTACAAATTTTTTTCTGCATAATCCAAGCCAGATTTTTTCTCTTCTTCTGTCTGCTTTGTAGCTGATCCTTGAAAATATTCAGTTTCTCTTATAATACATGTTGTGAGCTTCATTGGCAAATTACAGCTGGTGTAGCTATGTTTGGGTTGTTTTGCCATAGTGTAGCTTCAGTACATAAGGATTTCATCTTGCATGCTTTGGGGAAGGTTAGATATGCATTGGGAAGGCACATGGGTCTCTGCTTTATTCATTCGAGTTTTGCTTCTCTAGATTGCAGGAACTACAGCGGGCAGTGTCTTATCCTTGTTCTGTGAAGAGTGTTTACACAGTTGAAATCATGACTTTTATCTCTGTCACATTGGAACAACTTTACTATTAAGCCTTCCTTCAACATGTTTGCATTAAATTCCTTACATCAACAATTTACGGAGTTATTAATATAGCGTCGAGGTGTGGTGCAAGGGTATATATATTTTGAACTATGCCCATCCTCTTCCATCATCCCAAACCAAAAAGTTAAATAGAATATTTATTCATCATGACTGCGCGCTCTCTGTCTGATGACTTGTGTACAGCTGCTTCTGATTCAAGATGGGAAACTCTATGGGCGAGATCCTATTTTTGCTGTGATTTGTAGAGCTGCAGCGCTGCCTGAGGCTGTAAAGGACCATGACATGCAAAAGAATGAATTTGTTGTACAACTAGGGCAGGTGAAATCGCTATCATTGTGCTTCATGTGTGCGTGTAAATAAGTTCTATATGTGCGCTTGTATGCGTTTATTTTTTTATGTGTTTGCTTATTTATGGGGATGCATGCATGTATATATGTGTACGTGTGTATATACATGCATATATTGCATGAATGTTCATGATCATTTGGGCCTGCATGGTGTAGTGCAATTGTTAAGGCTAATTGGGACACCATGTCTGGATCTATGCTCAAGAGTTTGATTCCTACACTTTTCACTCCTATCATACCTAATCCATGTTTGTTGGGAGGGATCCAGGATTCAGAAGTTTGCTTGGAACCCTCACACTGGATTAAAAAGCAGAGGAGATCTTTTTCACCAGGATAGAAGAAATACATTATTTTACCTGTATATGGTCGAATGTGAATAATTCTGATTAACTCAACTATTTATCTTTAACTATTTTTGCTTTTCCTGGATGTCTTACTTAATTTTCCTATCAGCAATGATGATCATCATGTGGCTACATATTAGATTGTTCACTTCCTTATACAGGTTAACTTTGGCCAAGTATGAGTTCCTCACCCATCATGGCCTGCTGCCCAAATAGTTTTTGACTTTTTAGTAAATTTTGATTGTGAATAATTTTGATTCTCTGGTTAATTTTTTTTTTGGTTCTAACCTTTTTGCAAATCCTGGATGTCTTTTAATTAATTTGCTTAGCATTATTGATGATTATCTTGTAGCCATGTGATAGATTGTTCACTTCATTATTCTGGTTAAATTTTGGCCAAAATACGAGTTCTTTACGAATCATGACAGCTATTTGGGTGGCAGAGTTAGGAGAACTACCTCTTTTAAACTTGATTGTTATTCTGTATCTGCTTTTAAAGCCAAAATATATCATTCCATATGTAGTTTGATTTAACAAAAGGCTGATGGTTTGTTCATGCAGTTTGTGATCAATTTGCTGAAAATTATTTGCACAAATGTTGCATGGCAAAGGCGTAAGCTGGGAAAAATTTTACAAGATTGGCGTATTATCTATGTACAGGCATGCTACTTTATCCTAAAACCTTCATAAACCTTTCATAGTTCTAGTTTACAAAATATTTATTATTGATGCAAAACTTTGTTATTTTCTGGTAGTAGGCTGGACATCACAAGCCAAGTCAAAAGCCTCCTTGTTAATAGTTGCTTAAAATGTTGATGTCAAACAGTAGTAATTTCCCTCATGTCTCAAGCTTAGTTATATTTGTTCTATCATATGCCTACTTTACCAAATACTTATTGAAAAATCCAGTGGAACTCGTATAACCTTGGAAAAAAATTTTGTATGGCAATTGCTGAAGTACCTGTCATCAAACATATTTTGGTTTTGAGTTGATTTTCATTGTGCACTAAATACTCGCTTATTAGCTGTTATTCTGCGATCAAGATACTTTGTTTCCTTTGATATACTGGTTGATTCTCTTCATACCCAACCTAAGGATCTGCCTCATGGTTCTCCTCTATTTGAGGCACAGTATTGTCTGGATAAGCTCAGCAAAGAGATTTTTTGCATGTGAATCCACACAAAGCTGCCCATAGTTTGTGCTTTTGGGCAAAATAGGAAAGAATTTCTAAAATATGATTTTTGGGACCCTTGAAGGAAATAAAATGTCTTAGAATCATCACTGATTTATATAGGAATTAGGGTAGGCTGAACTTTTGTTGAACAAGACTGGAGGTTGTGAAGTGGAGAATAGAAATTCCATGGTGCTGCACAGTCCACATGCCCTCAATGGAGTTGGATCTCCAGTTACAATTGGGAGAGAATTAGCAGTGGATCATGGGTATGTAAAGCAGTGTGGGTTGTGGTGCAGATGCCTCCCTTTGTGCTGGCCCGGTCCATTGTCATCCCTAATCCAACATATTTCCATTTGCAAGAGAAACCTTGATTTCTTATTCCCTTTAATTCTGTTCTATGATATCTACTGCACACAGAACTGGTGTACTATACATTTCCGTTTTATTCTTTAACAATAACTATTTTTTTGTCCAGTAATTTAATTTTAGTAGGTGCTATGTTTCTTGGTTCTCTGCATCTTGAGTTCTTTGCTTTTCCAATTTCTCCTTCCACATGTATGTATGTGTGCTTGTGTTTCATGTATGGATGTGTGTGTGTAGGTGCCTTTGTGCCTGAGAGCTTTTTAGTTATTTTCTCATTTTGGAGGTTGGAGGACTGTGCTAGCATATGCATCAAACTTAGACGGGATGACAGCATAAAAGTTATCTGAGTTCGAAATTTATGAAAATTCTGTAGAATAGAAGTTCTGGTCTCATATTTATCTGTGGTGTTTGGAAGATGCTATTTTTAGTTCTCGGAAGGTGTTAATTATATGGTTGATATTTATATATACAATGGACATGCCTGGTGCCAATTAAGCATGAGTTATGAAGAAGTTCTTGTCAGTGTAAAGTGAAGTTTGGCCTCATATTGTATTTTTTTTTATCAATTCTGATTTTCACAGCTGGAGCTGGCTTTCAGGAAGGAGTTAGGAGAATTCTCAAACATGTCCAATGATGAGGTATGGTTTTCATCGAATTTCATTTAGTTCAAGTTATGTTAAGAGAATGTTGATTTATACTCAGCTTGTCAGTGATGGTACACGTGAGAAACAATTTAGAGTGAATTAGTGCAAGAAGCTTGGAAGGGAACATTGATGGTCACCCTGAGAGTAGCTTCATCTGCTTTCCTTGTATGGTTAACAGAGAAGTTTAACTGTTTCAAAAGCTACATTGTTTACTTCCATTGAAAGGATTCAAAGAATGACAGATAGGATCATAATGCGAAGCATCTTTTTGATCATTTCATTGTTCACTAACAAAACATCTGACAGTCATGCTTTTCATTTTTATTAGTGTCCAACAAACCAACTGGAATAATTGTATTTGCTGCAGAATATAAGGCATTTGCTGTATGATTAGTGATGTTTGTTGTGACCTAAAAAAAGACTAAAACTACCACAAATACTCCTCCGAAGGATATTTTCATGGATGTTTGTGAAGGCATGTTTGTGTTGATTGTTGAGAAGTTTATGGTCAGATTTGATGAAGGAAGCACTTAAATTGTCAAATCAATTCAGCAACCCCCATGCATTGCAGCTCGATGTCATCTTCTCAAAAGACACCTAAATGTTTTCATTTGTGGTGGCATGGAGCGTTATTCTTTGTGGGGAAAATAAGCTGAATGTAAGTGGACAGCTACAGCCGAGCCTCTGTTCTATAAATAATGCTCCATTCTCTCATTCTGCCACTGTCTTTTCCTGCACAACTACTCCGTCAATTTGAATCTCTATCTATCAGATTCTCTCTTCTTATATTTTTGTCCCTTTAACGGGGAATCACCTCCTCCCATTCCTCTCATCTAATACAGGAGTTCACAGCAAACTTTGGATGTATTACTTATCAGCAAAGACGATGCACTAGGTCTGCAATTTGCTCATCAGCAGGAATCAAACATGTAATCATGGACTCTACCGAGCTTCCCAATTTGCCTTCGTTGACCACACAAATTTATGCAGGCTTCATAATTATGTTTATTTTTCTTTTCTTATTTTTTAGTTCCTTTGGCAGGGGGAATGGGCCAGGTGGCTGTACTGCTGTTTGCATTGACTAATTAAAATCTCAATTTATCCATACCTAAGTTGTTGGAGAAAGAGGATACTTGAGTCTCTGTTTTCCCGTGTTTTTTTTTTTTTGGGAGGGTGTGTGCTGGTGTTCGAACATGAATTAGTCTTGTAGTTGGCTTTAGCGGTGATACTCTCTTAGTTGGTTTGCAGAATCTAAGCATGAAGATGGCCAAATACATGCTTATCTGGGTGGAGGAGCAGGCGTATTGGATAGCTTCACGCTTTCTTTTATTGGGCTTTGAGTTAGATCTCTACTCTTCCAGTGAATATTGCATGGTATATTGGTACATCTATGTTGTTCTGATCAAGCTTGCAGAGAAAACACACTTCAGAATTCTAGCAAGTTTTGACACAGGTGAGAGTGCTCTCTCTCATCTGGTACTCTTGTAAACGTTTGACAGATCACTTGAAGGCCCATCAATTAGAGATATGAGCTTCCTTAAATGCTAATGCATCTGGTCAATATGAAAGTTGTTTCATTTGTAATTTACATGGACCTTAATATGAAAGAGTGAAAATTTCAGTGGCAATTGATCTGCATTTTCCCCCCCTTTTCATCCTTTACAATCCCAGTCCTTGCATCTTTGATGTGCAATTCCTATGTTTGTAATAATTGTCTAATCAAGGTAAAAATGTCATTAGATTGTTTTAGACTTTCCATGGTGTAATTAATTCTCCATCTAATGAACCGTCACTGATCTGATTACAACTAGCATTTAGACAACTACTAGTTTTGAGATGCTTGCTTGCTGCAACGAATAAATAGTAAATAAAAAAAATCCATAATAGTAAAGGTGCATTAATGCACCGTGCTTCTCACATTTGGCTTTGGAGTAGACTTGGATATATGCAGGTTTCCCCCTCAATGTAGAGAAATTATTTCCGTAGTTTGAGCAAATGACATGCAAGTTACAATGAAGAAACCTAATGTTAGAGATAAAATGCTCTCCCTTATTCTTCTAAATAATATGATTTTGAAATTCAACTATAACATCTTTATAGTAGCTCACGGTACTTCTGTTTCTCAGCCAAACGGAAAGGGAAGAAGAAAAGAGATTCCTTGATGGATTTGGCTCGTGATTACCAGATCCCACCAGCTGTTCTGCTGCTCCAATGTTATATATGTCTCGCTGACGGACTCACAACGGTGAGCCTTTTTGTTGCTTAGATTTCCTAGTGGTAGATTACCCACTTTCCTAGGCTGACATCCTAAGTACCATTTTCCCCCTTCCCACCTTCCCTATCCCCCCCCACAAGTTAAGTTTTTACTGTCAATTGATTCTTTAGCAATATAAAGCCATTGGACAGTAGACTGGCAAGAGAATGGCTGTGTCAATATTCATTCTGACTGAGAGTAAGGGCTAGTAATCAATAATAGAAGGAAAATATTTTTTTGAGATATTACTTAAAATGTTTTTTTTTTTACCTTGATCTGTGTACTGGAATTCCACGAGTAAATCTAAACCCTGTAGGCTAATGCCTTCTTATATGAGCTTGTTATTATATGTTCAAATCAACCTCTGTAATGTGATAATAAATCCATCCATCCTTCCAGTACCGTATAATTATTTCCTACTTTAATCTATTGAATTTTGTCCTAATTGTGAGTTCAACCTTCAGATGCTTGCTGCACTTAGAAATGAGCGCAAGGCCTTCCTAAGTCCTGGTCCTTTTAACACGGAACATGAGGTAATTTAACCATCTGATTATCTATCAACTGAATATGGAATTCTTATTTGTTGGCAAGTCAAGTCCTTGGCCTTGGAGAGACCTTGTGGCGCAATCAATTCAATTGTGATGCAGCAGTTTTAAACTACTACTCTCTGTCTCATCTCTATGTCTTACTTTTCTTTATAGGCCATTCCAAGTCTAATGCTAAGAGGAAAAATAAGGGGTAATAGTGGGGCCCACTTTGGATTTTTCTGGTAGTTTAAAAAAGTGGAAATTATAGATGCAAAAGGCACTTACTAATTGTCTTTACTCCTTTCAAATTGGAATAGTATTTTCTAGTCTCCCTGCTATTCCTACAACATGATTTTCCAGACTTGCCCCTAGCTACTATCACTGTCAGCTGTCTGGTGAATTGCTGCCACCTGGCTACCACTTCCACCTCTTAGGGGCCGCCACCCTCCACTAGTGCTGGCCATGACTGTTCTCCACTGCCGCCAACAGCCGCAGCTTCCCGCAAGGGTTCAACCTCCGCTGTCATAGCCATAGGGCATTGGTTGATCGGTTGTTGTTTTATTGGTTGCTTATGGTTTTATACTTTCAATTAGCAACTTGCTTTCGTTACACTCTGACACTGACTGATTTCTCATGATTGTGTCCCGGGATTGACCCTCACGCTCAAATGTGCTTGAGGGTCAAGTAAGCCGGCATTTGGATCTAAACAGGTATGGATACATCACAAGGTTTGTGGCTATAAAAATCAGGCCATAACAGCTACTCAGCATAGAAAACAAAGTTGGGTTGAAAATAAGAGCTTTAACAGATCATCTCACTGTATCTATGCTATTCGTCTTTGTAGAGATTTATTCAGCACTTCGAACATTTGCAGAAAGCTTGCATGCCCGATCATATGTCGTACCTGTCATTCAAGGAAAGTACGGCCCAAGCTTCCCTATCAGTAAGTCTTCTATGGCATCAAATTGTTATCTAAAGCTCTCGATCTACCCACCCACCGCAATGATTCTCATCGTTTTCCCGTTATCTGCAGTCCCTCGCCGCACACAACCACTTCAAGGATGCTCAGAGGATAGCAAGGGAACTGAAGAGTAGTTTTGCCCACGACCCTGATAGAGTGGCCGAACTGCGACACATAGAGCAGGTTGCAGAGCATAATAGCATAGCGTTGAATGTCATTAGCCGTGTCGGAGCACTCGATACGACTCTTAAAATCTCTTTTGAGTTCACCTACCATCCTTACTTTGCTGTGGCGGTCGTCAAGCGGTCTTGAAGCTTTCAATAAGTAAGCACCCCCGGCATTTGAGTCGATTTTCGGATTGCAGTACGTGGCGTTATAATCTTGTGATACTGAAGTTTTGTTTTCATAAATTATTTGATTCTATTCGGAAGTTTGTATTAGAAAAGATAA
>JAOVVI020011136.1:0-12769 GCA_028571085.2 Nepenthes alata
ATATACTAAAAAATTTAAAATAAATATGATTAAAATCAGACTGTCCAATCTACTTGATCATATTAATTTAAAAATTCATAAGATTTAATTAAAATATATTAATATATTAAATAGATATTGTCAAAAAATTAGACCCAATTATTTTTTAATATTAGGCATGATCACGAGTATAAATGATTAATTCAGGTTGATCAAGCTCGAACTATAAATTTTTATTATTATTTTTGTTTTAAATAAATATCTAGTTTAGATTGTATTTTCATATAATTAATATTTTTGTATAAATATTCTTCACTTAAATATATACCTAGATAATATTTTAATTTATATATTATAGTTTTTAAAATTTTTTATTTTAACTATTTTTATGTAATTATAAATATTTAAAAAAATACTAAAACATAAAAATAATATTAATATTTTAGCAAAATTAGCTTGATTTGGATTATAATGGGCATATTTATAATTTTTGGCCACAATGATTGAACTATCCTGGCTTCATTCAGATCTAGAAATCATAAATTTTTATTTGTTGGGTCCCGTACGAAGGCCTAAGAAAATTCCAAACCCAACTCTCAGAATAATAGCCCAAACAGCAGATCTAGCCCAGCGTCCCAGAATAGCCTATGTGGCAGGCCATATTCGCAGCCAATGGGTGTTGCCTGCAACCCATTAATGCAGTTGTCGAGCGACAGTGGTGGCGCAAATGAAACGAGCCAATTGGGAAAGGGTCAGCGCTGCCAGGCACGGCTCACGCCACTGCCCATAATTCTCTAGCCAACCCAGCGCTAAAGATAGACCAAGCGTGACCTGCGACGTCCGGCAGTCTACCTGCCACACCACAATGTGACAACTAAAACACCAATGACCGTCGTCGACAATCAGCAGCTAACAAATCCCTACAAGAATGATTCTTGCGCCAAGAACTCTAGGGGGAGGAGCCATAAATTCCCTCTTCGCTTACGGAAAAAGGGACGATCAATCAATTAAGACACACCCGAGAGACCAGAGCCTGGCTTTGAGACATACACTCTCGCAAGCTCCAACTCTCATAAACGCAGCCAGCTCTCGCTTTTCTCTAGCCTATTGCAGGCCATCACAATTAGCCACCCTTTGCAGTATATTCCGGGAGCCAAACCTCCCATTACTCGCTTACTAATCTTCCATTCCTACATTCACGCAATCCCTACGCATTCATAGCATATTTTCGTGCACCTCTAAGTGTGCATCCTTTTTTATTCATTGCGAGAAGTTGCTGATTTAAGTATCGAAATATTTTCAGTTGGAGAAATATCGTCGGGCCTTTGACATTTTATTTTTTAGTTGTGTTGTGCAGGTCCAGATTAATACAGATAGAGACTGGATCCGCTCATGATCGCCTCCAGACGACAAGGAATCTGAAGGCTCCCTAACCCCTATGACAATCGGGAACCCAAGATTTAACATTAATGTCGTTTGTGGGAATGAGACAAGAAGCTTAACGTCTCCTTCTCATACTCAATCCTTCATAGCAAGATGGTCAACACCATGGCACAAGCCAACACCCCAGCAAGAGATGCTGTTGCCCGCAGCGATGACTCCTCAGTGGGTAGCCATGCAGATGTCCGTCCAAAGCTTAACATTCACCGCCTAGCAACGGATATGGGCGACATGAGGTTGATGATCCAGGCCCTCTGCAACCGGATGGGCACACCATGGATGGGGGCTGCTCCTCTGGCATCCCACGCATCCTCCTCAAGGTGGGAAAGGCGTCGCGCAAGAACCCCCAGGAGAAGATCAGATCCTAGGCGGCCTTTGGCAGCAGGGGCTAGACTGAGGCTGGAAGCCACCCTAGCCGAGACGAGCAGGAGGAGAGCCCGGAGTGATGTAACTCCCATAACTACCGTGGCAAAAGGACGCAGATAGCCACAAACTCGAACAGTGCGCAGCCACCTTGGATGGCAAGCCGCCGTGACCAACAGGCCCTCCAACGCCAGCAGGGCCACACAGAGCTTCGTGACATCATTAACACGTGGAGAAGTGAGTCTGGCCCACCGATGGAGGAAAAGGTGAAGGTGCTCTGGGATCTCCTTCACAAGGAGAGGCCCACACGGTCTTTCGCCGACCTGTAAATGTCACCATTCTCCATGGATCTCCGGACCCAACCGCTCCCTCGCAAGTTCAAGATGACAACACTGGAGAAGTACAACGAAAGTAAGAACCTAATGGACCACCTTAACTGCTTCCACACCCACCTATCTCTTCAAGGAGCAAGCGATGTCGTGATATGCCAGTACTTTTTCGTCATCCTTAGGGGGGACGCACTCCTTTGGTTCCATGACCTCCCCCCAAACTCCATTCACTCCTTCGATGAGCTCGTGAATAGTTTCCTGAACTAGTTTGCCTTTAGCCGGAGAAAAGAGAAGTAGCCGTGACACCTAGTCCGCCTCCGCTAGAGGACAGACGAAAGCCTGAAGCGATTCCTCAACCACTTCATCACTGTGGTGCGCAGGATCCCCCAACTCTCCGACGAATTAAAACTCAACGCCTTCGTAACAAAACTAGCGGCCGGGAATTTCTTCAAGCACATGTCACATCAACGCCCTTAATCCTTCCAAGAAGTAGAAGTCATTGTCCGAGCCTACATCTCAGCAGAGAAAGCTAATGAGGCAAAGCGTCCCGAGCACATGGACCGCCCTCCGAAAGGGCCAAAGCCAGTCACCGAGAAGAAGAGGAACAACGACAATAGCCGCTTCCAGGAACGCCACAAACAGTCACGGTCCTCACCAGGATCTTGGAAGGAGTACCGGCCAGCATCCCTGACTCCCCTAAACGATAACCGTACGAACATCCTAATGCAGATACAGGACGAAAAGTTCTTCAAATGGTCGAAAGTTCTGAAGGGCCAATCGGCAATGACCAGACGAAGTACTGCCAGTACCACCGCTGCCTCGAACATTCCATGGAGAACTGCAAGACCCTGTAGTAGGAAATAGAAGACCTGATCCGCCGCGAATACCTCAAACATTTTGTAAAGGGTTCGGGGTAGGCCCACATAACCTCAAAATATAAGGCGAGCGAGCCTCCCATGAACCGTACGGTCGTCGGCGTGATCAGCATGATCTCAACCACGTCAACCAAGAATAGCAGGCAGACACAGCCTGAGCAGACTTTCAGTAGCAAGAGAGCAAAGATAGAGGATAGGAGTGATGTCATTATCTTTAGTAGTGACGATATGACTCATGTAACTTTTTCCCATTCTGATTCCCTTGTTATATCCGTCATTGTTTCAGATTGTACGGTTGACTACTAACTGAAACGGGTCTTCGTTGATAATGGATGCTTTCAGAATTTACTGTATCTTGGTGCCTTTTTTAAGCTCTGACTGAGACAAAGCCAAATGAAAGCGGCCGATGGCCCTCTATACGGCCTGGACAACGAACTTGTACCTATACAGGGAATAATCCAACTAGAGATCACGATGGGAACTTACCTGCGCGTTGCAACGCGAGAGCTAACCTTCCTCATCATTGATCTACCGTCCGTTTATAACACCATCCTGGGTAGACCCTTCCTCACGGCCTTTGGAGCTATTACTTCGATTCCTCATCTAAAGATGAAGTTTCTAACCCTATACAGCGTAGGAGAGGTGCTCGGGGACCAGGGATGGGACGGGAGTGCTACTTGTCCCAAGTTGCTCCAACGGCGCGAGACCGCTTGGACGGAGACTTAGATCTCTACGATGAAGCCACGCTACAACAAGCCCAGTAAGGAGAAGCAACCGAATCTGGATCCTACTGAGCTAGAAAACTACGTACATGTGGGCAGCTCTCTCTCTCGGGCCTACCATGATCAACTAATCACCTTCCTGCGGAAGAACTCTGATGTATTCGTATGGATTCCTACTGACATGCTCGGGATACTAGCCAGAGTAATAGTCCACAAGTTGGGCTTCAATCCCGGCCACAAGCCTGTATGGCAAAAGCGTAGGAACCACTCTGTCGAGAAACTAGTAGCTATAAGGAAGGAAGTGAAGAGATTGTTGGACATTGGATTTATTATAGAAGTACAATATCCAGACTGGCTATCTAACGTCGTTCTCGTGAAGAAGAGCAACGGTAAGTGGTGAATGTGTGTGAATTTAACCGACGTGAACAAGACCTACCCAAAGGACAGCTTCCCTCTCTCTTGGATCGATCAATTGGTGGACTCTACGTCCGGGCACAAGCTCATGAGCTTTATGGATGCCTACTCAAGTTACAACCAGATAAGCATGCACCCGGACAATGAGGAGCATACCTCCTTCATGACTGACCAAGGGACATACTGCTATAAGGTGATATCCTTTGACCTCAAGAACGCTGGAGCGACCTATCAGCGTCCCGTGAATAAGATATTTGAAGCACAGATCGAGAAGAACGTGAAAGTGTACGCAACGATATGCTCGTGAACAGCAGGCTAGCTGACAACCACATCCGTGACCTAGGGGAGACTTTCTAAGTCCTCTGGGCACACAAAATGAAGCTCAACCCGGCCAAATACACATTCGGGGTTACCTCTGAAAAGTTCCTACGCTTCATCGTGTCACAACGCAGTATAGAAGCGAACCGAGAGAAGATCAGGGCCATCCTCGGCATGAACCCTCCGTGAACGATGAAAGAAGTATAGAAGCTTACAGGACGTCTGGCATCTCTCTCGCGGTTTCTAATCAAGTCCGCAGAGAAATACTTGCTCTTTTTCAAGGCACTGAGAGGGACAAAATAGTCCGAATTCTTGTGGACCGATGAGTGTGAGGAAGCTTTCAAAGAGTTAAAGGCGTACCTCTTCAGCCCACCTCTCCTGAGTTCACCATGCGCGGGCGAAGACCAATACCTCTACTTGGCTACATCAAATACGACACTCAACTCCGTGCTAATCAGAGAGCACGAGGGAGCGCAACAACCGATGCACTACGTAAGCAGGGTACTGACGGACGTGGAAACCCGCTACCCGCACACAGAAAGGATCACGTTGACATTCATCTATTCGGCACAAAAGCTACGGCCCTACTTCTAAGCTCACCGAATCGTCATTCTAACGTAGCAAACCCTGAAATCGATTCTACAGAAGTCAAAAACCTTCGGGCGACTAGTCAAGTGGGCTATAGAATTGGAAAAGTTTGACGCAAAGTTTTAACCGCGACCGGCCCTCAAGGGTCAAGCCCTAGCGAACTTCATCGTCGAAGCGGCAACCTCGACCCTAGACGACCCTCACGGCCCGGGGAGTGCGGACGCTTCTGATGTTCCAACATGGATCCTGAATGTGAACGGGTCATCCACCCAAACAGGCAGCGAAGCCGGAGTCGTGCTTTGGACTCCAGACGAAGCAAAGATTAAGTACTCTATTGCGCTAACCTTCCCTGCTACTAATAATATGACGGAATACGAAGCCCTTTTGGCAGGACATCGCCTAGCAAAGGAATGTTCCGCCAAGTCACTGGTCGTGCACAGTGACTTAGAGATCGTGGTCAATCAAATCCAAGGGACCTTTGAGGCGTCGAACCCGCTGCTTGTAAGGTACCTGGCGAGAGCAAAGGCCTAGATCAAAGCCTTTGAGCGCTTCAAGATTGAACAGGTGCCTAGAGCCGAGAACTAGAAAGCTAACCAGTTGGCTAGGGACATAGTTGTAGGCTCTCTGGAGCAGTATGCTAGGGACCTGCGGGAAACGCTGGCCATACCCAATATTGACTTCTTAGACCAGGAGGTGCTGTAGATTGACGAGGGTGATAACTGGATAACCCCATACCGAAAGTACCTGACGGATGAAACATTACCCGAAAATGCCAAAAAGGCCAAACAGATCAAGAAGACGGCAGGTTGGTACACGATTCTCGTTGGGAGGCTATACATGCGAGGATATTTCACTCTTTACCTAAAATGCCTAACCCTGAGGAGGCTGAGTACGCCCTAAGTGAAGTCCACCTCGGCATATGCAATTCGCACATCAGAGGAAAAAAACTCGCATTCAATATCATACGGTAGGGTCTCTTTTGGCCCACAACGAAGCGAGATGCCTTGGGATTCATGAAGAAATGTGACAGTTGTCAGGTTCATCGATCCATAACGCACCTTCCACACACGAAACTACATAGCCTCTAGTCCCAATGGCCATTCATACAATAGGGACTCGACATCTTTCAACCGCTATCTCTGGCTTCCAAATAAAGGAAATTTCTCATCATTGGCATCGACTACTTTACCAAATGGGTAGAAGCAGTCCCTCTGACTTGAATCACCAAATAGAATACGATAGAGTTCCTCTATCAAAACATCGTCTGCTATTTTGGAATTCTTGATGTCCTAGTGACCGACAACGAAACCCAATTTACCGGTAAACGGTTCACCAAATATTACACAAGTCTGCGCATTAAGCTGGTACATACACCTGTGGCATATCCCTAGGCAAACGGGCAAGTGGAAGTCACCAACCGCACGCTGCTGTACAAATTGAAGACCAAGCTGGAAGACGCAGGGGGCTCATGGGTTGATGAGTTACCTTTTGTACTCTGATCGTATTAAACAACCCCGTGGGAACTAACAAGAGAGACTCCCTTCAGTCTCTACTACGGGGCTGAAGTCGTGGTCCTCGTTGAAGTGGGGCTACCCTGCATGCGGGTCAAATGTTTTGATCCGGTTATAAACTCCCAGAGACTCAAAGAATACCTTGATCTGCTCCCAAATGTTTGAGACACTGCTCACCTGGGGACCGCAGCCTACCAACAGCGTATTGCACGATATTACAATAAGCAAGTGAAGGCACGTCCGCTTGAGGTTGGAGACCTGGTCCTCTAGAGTGTAGAAGCCATGGGTAAAGTGGCAGGCAGGAACAAACTTTCCCCTGGCTAGGAAGGCTCGTTCCTCGTCTCTGTGATCCTCCGAAGCATAGCGTATAAACTATGCGCCCATAACGGTAAATTGATCCCACGAACCTAAAACGCCGCCAGTTTAAGAAAATAATATCAGTAGCACAGCGTTGGCCCAGGTAAGGCATACACGCACATCATGAGGAATGCTTATATATGCATTGTGTTTTCATTTAATAAAATTGGTCATTCTTGTTAACTTGTATTTTCATCCACGTGAGTGTTTGCATGCATGACATTCTGAAAAATAAAACGATCTAAACTGTCACTAAGTTGGGAGGACTATCGTCCATCCATAAAATGAATCATTGACTTCGTAGCAAATGGCCCGAAAGTGGCCATCTCAGGATCTCGGCTCTGCGTCAAGCGGCCCCTTGCACTTTGGCTCCGCGCCAAATGGCCCAAAAACGGCCATCTCAGGATCTTGGCTCCGCGTCAAGCGGCCTTAAGCGGCCCCTTGCACTTTGGCTCCGTGCCAAACGGCCCGAAAGCGGCCATCTCAAAATCTCAACTCTGTGTCGAACGGCCCTAAGTAGCCCCTTACACCTTGGCTTCGTGCCAAGCGGCCATACGCGGACTTTGACTCCGCATCGAAAGGGCCCCAGACGGCTTGCCAACTTGGACTTGCGCCAACAACCCGAAAGTGGTCGTACCCCAAATCACGGCTCCACGCCGTAGGGCCCATGTGGCCCAAACAACCATGGTCTTGAACCTAATGACTGAGGCGGTCAAAAAGTCAAGCCTAGGGGCTTTTGAAGTCCCCAACTTACGGCCACCAAAATCTTAGCGGGTAAAAATTGCTGGCGTGCGGCAACTTTCTCTCAAAGAAGAGAGTACCCTCATTCTACAATGGTCTTGGGATAGGACTATGCACACAAAAGCGACGACGCCTTGAGTGGGGCCGGGCACCTAATACAGGTACCATGTTCGAAAAGGCCTAGACCCAGAGTCCGACTGCTGTGGCTTGAAAATCCAACTGGCCCTTAGCGTGGCTCCATGGGACTTACGACGATGTCCGATCTACTAGATTGAGCTTCCCATTAAACGTGCAAGATACGACGACATCCTTCGACGAAGAACGAGTACCACGAAAGAAGGCGCCGGATTGAGGCATTGGCGACAATAGCTTTACAAGCTTAGCCGTTAAGCATGCAATACCATCTCCAAAGTCACACTTGAAGGCATTGAATGCAAAAAGAGTGATACTTCTCATTCACATGTACAAAACACTAAAAGAAAAGGGGGAAAAGGAGCAATATGCACAAGCAGAGCTACTCCCGAGAGTCTGATGGACCCGCCTCTTCATGAAAGTTCCTCAGATGAGACCTGTCACGGATCCTAGAGTTGCTCAGGTGAAAGATGCCTTTTGGAACGTCAGGGAAATATAGGTGAGGCAATCTTGCCGTACAGGCGGATGCTGTCTCAGAATCTGGTCTCCAGGGCGAGGTTTGCCTCCGATGGAGAAAGTCGTGCCCTCAGATCCCTGAACAAACGGGAGTTGTTGTCTTCAAGAGCAGTGATCATCTTCTTCAGTTGCTCGACCTCCTGCCTTAGACGTGCATCCTCTTGTGCCTACTTGCCACTCTCCTCCTTTAGACATCTATTCTCCTTGAGCATCTACTCGTTCTCTCCCCGCAGGGAGGCGATCTCGACTCTCACATGCTAAACCAACTCCCACTCACAGTGAAAATTCTGGCCCAGTTGAGCAACCAACTCGTTGAGAGAATCAACCTCCCAAGAAACTTTCGCAGGAAAAGAGATTGTTAGAAATTCTCAGAGCTCCAGACAATAGAGGAACATTTAACATTAGACAGTCATACCTGAGCAGAAGATGCGTCCGAGCGACAGGCTTCGTCTCCTAATGCAAGCACACCTGGGGACTCCACACGATCGGCTACGACTTCTGCAGAGCTGGGATGACCTGAAGCCACGGGTGATGAGGGAGCGCTTGGGGGCTCCGACAGCAGCCTCTAAAGTCAGGACGACACTTGGTGGATTAACTCCCCATCTGGCTTCAACCTCTAATCTCATGGGGGCATCCCCCTCGACGCACACCTCTAGATGTCACCCAGCCGCAGATCCAGCGAGCTCTAAGGCCCCAGCCAAAGCTGGCATAGGCTCCAAAATTCCCTCCTCCTCCAGCTCCCCGAAAGTTGGTACGGAACCCTCCATGGTCGGTACACCATCAACGATCATCTCCGGCAGCTCCAAATCAATGAAGGGGCCCATAGGAGACTCTTCACCAGAATGAAACTCCACCGTAAGAATGCCGTATTTAGCCAACGCCACTACAGGAATCAGTATGGGTTCAGTGGCTCCCTCCCATGGTTTGACATCAACGTCACCTTCGGAACTGGGCTTTGGACTCAGACAGTGGACCCTGCGCCAACCTCTGTGATCTCCGGGTGGAGGTACCTCCGGCCTACCTCAACCTCTTCAATGGAGCCTCGATCTCCTCCTCATCCAAAGACGACTCCAACAGAGAACAACTCTCCTCAGCGTCTTCTCCTGACGGCTCAGGGATCACAACATCCTCTGGCTTCTTCTTCAAAGAGTCGGCCACATCCCAGCTAGATGCAAGACCCCACTTGGCAGTAGCAAGGGAAACATATGTTAAATAATAGCCCTGAGTGGAGAACATCTTCATCTGGGAGCCAATGGTGGCAACCAGCTCCGCTGTTTCCTTGACCTCCTCATCAGACACTTCCTTGCGAAAGAATGGTGCGATTGAGCCCCACTCTCGAGAAAGCTCTGAGTAGGATGGCTTCTGCAGGAAGAAAAAGCGTCTCTTCTAATTCTTCACCGAGTCAGAGTTGGACCCCCAGAACTAGAAGCCGGTTCTTGGAGACATTGAGATCCAATTATCTGTCTCTGAGAAATGAAAGATTACTTTCGTCGCAGTCGCATTGAAAGATCCAAAATGAAGGCGGGTAAGATGCACAATGAAACCAGATAGCGGAGAGTGTTTGGGTGAAGTCTCACCACCGGAACGCCCAAAGCCTCAACAAGGACAGTCAGCTCACAAGGCATGGGGTAGCGGAGTCGCCTTTCAAATGATACTCATAAACAGTGACGAAGCCTTCTAGAGGGGTGTGGGCCCTACCGACCAAGCCAGGAGAGTGATACGGCATGTCTTGAGGAATGCCATAGTTTACCATTAGGGCGGCAATGGCGCCCATTGTCAGAACGAAACCCGTGTTGTCGACCCTATGGCGGCTCGCCCTAGAAGCTCGCTAAGAGGAAGGAGATCCTTTCTTCTTGGCCTTCTCTCTCTCTCACTCTGGAACGAGTCGAAGCCTCCAGCACAAAGAAGCATAAAGGAAAAGGTTTCATCAAGACGTCATTTAAATAGGCAACGAGGTGCTAGCGCACGAGAGAACTCAAATGGAATCCATGTCTAAGAACCAGGCCACGTGCCCGTTCGGTAGGGACATCACAGTTCCCCAAGCAGCAGCAATCATGGCCCCTCGTCAGACTGCAAATTGATATCGCATCGGCCGCCCGCGAGAATCCCGGCTATCACACACGCATTTTATGCAGGGATCTCAATTGCAAGGGATGGCGGTGAAAAGATTTTCGAGATGGACACACGCAAGAAGGAACAGACCATTCAAACATAACAAGCAATGGAAAACAAGCGGAGTAGCTAAGTATTAAGTTTCATTATAATGATAATTAATAACTCGTTTTTACAGCAGCCTACGGCCGCAAAGTATAACTAATGGCTCCCTCTAGGCTCAGAAGAATCTAGAGCTGGATACTCTAACAGGTCCGTGCGTGTAAGGGTACCGGAGTTTTGAGAGTCCAAGATGCCGATGCAAAAGTTTGGATCCTCCATTGAGACTAGTCTTCGGCTGAGACAGATGTCGTCCTGGAAGTTCCTTTCCAGTGCAGGATCAACCTCCTCCGGCAAGAACTTTGACCTCAGCTCAGTACCCATCCATGTGAGCTCCACTCTGAATTGTAGCCGCAGTCGCTCAAGCTCCTCCTGAGGAGCCAATATGAGGGCCCGGACCTGCATGTTAGCACTAGCGACCCTGGACACCATCGCTTCTAATTCAGCCCACGCCTCCTCAAAGTATGTGGCATGAGTCCTCATATGCTCTATCTCTCCAACTGCAACCTGCATCCTGGCTTCAACACCTTTAATGACCCTGGCAACTTGATGAAGCAGGGGATCCTCCCTCCTGAACCTACGATCCTGCAAGGAGGTGGACATATCCTCCCTCTCAAATCCTGGTGGTGCCCTCAAAAATCGCATCGAACCCACAACAATGGCCTTTGAATGACATCCCTCCGCCACTGCTGCGCCAGCCGTAGCCGTAACAGGGATCCTCAAGGCATGGGTCCCAATCACGGGCTCTTCGGAATAAGATTCTGACCTGGATGACGATGATGACTTTTCCATTGAAGCCGCAACGCAAGAAGAAAAAGAGAAAAAGGCTCAAAGGCAACGCGAAACTTCACGACGTCAAAAAGGCAACAGAGCATGCAACCTTGGAGGGAACTCGTATGTTTAAATAATCAGAGTTCCCCCATTGAAACGACAGCATTCTGAAGACGAAGCATGCCGGTAGAAAGCCAACAGACACCCTCCACATGGAAGATCCTTGAAACTTTGCGCTTTTCCAAGGCAAATCATTATGGCGCAGCGTCCCGTGATTTCCCATGTAGTTAATGTGCCAGATGGCCAGGCGGATGTGACATCCACCTGTGGCATTTGAGCATCCAATGTGTCAGCAGCCAAAAGTCTCCTCCTGTCGCATCATTCCGTTGACGATCTGCATTAAGACTCAAGGGACGAGATCGACAAAACCGACCATGAGCATCTGAAGGCGCTCAAATGCGCGGAACGGCGCGTGATGCAATGTAAGGAGCAAACTGCCTGTGAAGTGCAGTCCAAAAAGCAGTTGATAAGAAAAGATGCATGGTACAAGACAGAAGAATAAAGACAAATGGCTACTTCTTTTATTAATCAAGGCTTTCATTATAAAATATAAAATTTACAATAGTAAAAGTATAAGAAAGAGGAAGAAAATATTTCACATGGCCTAGGCCCCAAGGCAACTACCTCGGATGCTTAGACCACGCTCGAGAACATGATCCACATGAGATCACCGTGACCTCACCGTTGGTAAACCAACATGCACACGCACAGGGAGCAGCCGCGTGTTGGTCAGCCTCCGGCGGGAGACAAGCCTAATGTTAACCGCGGAGGCAGAACCAACACCCAACTCGGGAGCCTTCGGTGGGGTCATAGAAAAAGAACTTGCTCTTCCCCCGTCGGGACTCCACTCTCTACTTCCTCCCCGGCCAACGCGTGATCCAAGTGAAGTGGAGACCACGGGCGATGCGCTACACCAGAGGTGAAGCCCCCCGAGATAGCTCCGCCGCGATCTCACTATACACTGGGGGACGTCACTCCATGGGGGAAGGCACACGACATTGGCAGTGTGGCCGAGCCACCCTTGTTAGCTTAAAGAACTTCCCACGACAGAGGCGTGAGGACAATCTTCGTTAGAAGCTCTGGGACTCCAACCAGTCCATCCAATTCCTCCATTGACTCCCACTAGAGGCAGGACGAACCAAGACCCTCATATTGTTCCTTTAAAGTCAACCAAGGGATGAGCCACACCAGTCGAAGGGCCCTCCTATTTATAGGCAAGTTGGCACCCTTCCAGCACTTAATTGGGCACGCTATCCTGTGGGCATCTTTCATGAAACAGGAAAGCCCTCAAATCCGACGCAAGCTCAGGCGTGTGAATCCTTCCATTCCAGGCATCGAATCATGCGACGTCAGAAAAGCCTGCGCAATCGCCTAGGGAAGGCACGAAGTTGGAAGACGACAAGCATTGGCGCATCTTGAGGGAAGCCGAGCGACCGGGAACC
>JAOVVI020011137.1:0-12509 GCA_028571085.2 Nepenthes alata
TTGGTAAAACATTGGTCATCATGTTTGACTTATTTTTATCCGATCGGACCTTTTTAACTGACAGCCGCCCTTCATCAATAATGTCTCTTACCCACTGATATTGAACATCAATGTGCTTCGATCTCGAATGGAATGAGGGTTTCCTATATAAATGTAAGACATTTTGGCTGTTACAGAGTATCCTATATTTTTCTTGCCTTAGGCCCAACTCTTGAAAGAACCTTTTCATCCATAATATTTCCTTGCTAGCCTCGATCACAGCAATAAACTCGGCCTCCGTAGTAGAAAGGGCGATGCACTTTTGCAGCTTAGATTGCCAAGAGACTGTCACTCCGGCAAATTTGACCAAATACCCTGAGGTGAATTTTCAAGTGTCAATATCTCCGACCATGTCCGCGTCTGTGTAGCTAACCAACTGGAGCTTCTCTCCTCCAAATTGTAGACACATCTTTGAAGTCCCTCAGAGATATCTAAGAATCTACTTCAGAGTAGACCAATACTCCACCCCTAGAGAAATCTACTGACAACACCGACTGCATGGACAATGTCCGGCCTGGTGCACATGGCCGAGTACATCAAGCTACCAACGGTCGAGAAATATGGTACACCTCTCGTCCATACCCTTTTTATATCCGAGGATGGATATTGCTTCTTACTCAATCTAAAGTGGTTGGCCAGTGGGATGCTCACTGGCTTAGACTTGTCTATGTTAAAGCACTGTAGCCCTTTTCAACATAACTCTTCTAGGACAACCAGAGCTTCTTATTCTTCCGGTTACGAACGATTTTGATCCCCAGAATCTGCTTCGTCGATCCGAGATCTTTCATGGTAAATGATTGTCCCAGTTGCTCATTCAGCTCCTTGATCCGAGCACTATTTTACCCGATAATCAGCATGTTGTCCACATAAAGGAGAAGGATGACATAGTCGTTCTCAAAAAATCTTTGCACAAAAACGCAGTGGTCAGAAATAGTCTTTTGGTATCCTCGGCCGACCATGACAGACTCAAACTTTTTGTACTACTATCTTGGAGCCTATTTTAGCCCGTACAAGCTCTTCCTTAGATGACACATTAAACCTTCCTTCCCCTTGACCTCAAACCCTTTCGGTTGTTTCATGTAGATTTTCTCTTTAAGGTCACCGTGGAGGAATGCTATCCGAACGTCCATTTGCTCTATCTTCAGTCCAGAATAGCTGCTAAACTAAGCACAACACGGACAGAGGATATTGTTACCATTGCCGCAAAGATCTCATCAAAATCCACGCCTCTGTACTGATTGAAACCTTTCACAACAAGTCGTGCCTTGTACCTCAGCTATTTAGTATCCTCGTACGTCTTCAACTGAAAGACTCATTTGTTCTTAAGAACTCTCTTTCCCTTGGGTAGCTCAACCAACTTAAAAGTATGGTTCTCATGCAATGAAGTTATCTCATCCATCATTATTTCTAACAATTTCTCTTTGTGTGTCCCCTTCACAGCATCATTAAGGTTTTCAGGCTCACCTGTATCAGTAAGTAGGATGTATGACCAGATGACAAACGAACAGACGAACGTCTTTCTCTCAAGGGGCATCGTACAGGTAGCGCCTCGGCCAGTTGAAGAGTAACATCATCTTGATTGACATGAGGCACAATGGTGGCCTCATTATTATCCTCGGCTACTCTTGAGCCATTGGCCTCGGACTAATGAGATACTGGATGGACAATTTTAACATTTACCTTATCCATCCGACCAGTGTCAGATAAAGCTTTCCCTTCTTTCCCAATATCTTCAATGGTCTCCCATTCAATAAAGACCATATCTCGTAATCGAACAAACTTCTTCTCTAATGTGTCATAAAACCTGTACCTAAGTTTATTTTTATCATAGCCCAGAAAAGACGCATTACTTTATTTTTGGCTCAATCTTACTCCTCCCGTCTTTCAAATATGAACAAGAACCTTACAGCTAAAAGTCTGAAGATGATGATTATAGGTTGGCTCCCTTCAAATTCGAATATTCTCTGACACCTCACCATTCAGTGGCTTACTGGGCGACCTATTAATGATATAGGTTGTCGTCTTCACGGCCTCCGCCCAAAAGGATCCTGAGAGCTTTGCCTCGGATAGCAGACACCTGACCCTTTCTATTAATGTGTGGTTCATCCGCTCAACCATGTCATTTAACTGCGGTGTCTTTGAAGGTGTCCTTTTATATCTAATACCATGTGACATACAATAGGTATTAAAAGTCTTAATATCTTCTCCACCATTGTCGCTCCAGATGGTCTTTAACTTCTTCCCTGTCTCACGTTCAACAGGAGCATGGAATTGCTTAAAAAACTCTAGAGATCTGATCCTTGAATTTAAGTGGGAATACCTACAGTTTCCTTGAGTATTCATCAATATAGGAGACAAAGTATTGTGCTCCTCTAAAGGACTTTTCCTGAAATGGTCCGTAAATATCGGTATGAATAAATTCAAGTACCTCAAACCTTTTAAAAGATGAGTCTCATTGAAAAGAAACTCTCCTCTACTTTCCTGCCATGCAGTGAAAGTAAGTCTTTAATCTGTCCTCATCCATTTCTAGAATGAGACCCTTCATTACCAGATGACTCATTCATCTCTCATTCATGTGGCCCAATCTCCTATGCCACAAGTCCAAGGACTCCACACTACTTGTGGCATTGACTTCTCCGGCCTTAGCAGTTGCCTGCAACACATAAAGGCCAGACACCTTTTCTCGGGCAACTACAAGAGACCCTATAGTCAGTTTATATCCCCCGTCACAGAAGACATTACAGAAGCCAATATCGTCTAATCTTCCAACTGAGATGATATTCATCCGAATATCAAGGACATGTCGGACGTCCTTTAGGATCAGTCGGGCTCCATTGTCAGTAACAAGAGACACATCACCTTGGCCGACTACTGTGGATATCTCAGTATTTTCCATTTTTAACATTTCAAAAACACTCGGAGTGTAAGATGTAAGGATCTCACTTCTAGAGGTGACATGGATGGATGTGCCAGAATCCACCACCTAGTCGGTCTCCTACTCAGCCAAGTTTACAATGTCATCCGCTTTACAAGTTAAAAGGAGATTAGCTCCAGTAACAACAGAGACCGAAGACATTTCCTCACCGCGTCCCTTTTTAACCTTCTCATTTTCAGCGTTTTCACGCTTCTACTTATAGTAAACTCTTTTAATGTGTCATTTCTTTCCACGATGATGACATTTCATATTTTGATACTTTGATTGAGATTTACTCCGGCCCTTATCTCTCAGTTTCTATCAGCGGTCTCTACTCCTTCCCCGTGACTCTGTCACAAGTATCTCAGAGGGCGGAGAGGTCGAGGTCCCTTGAGAGGTTACAATGCCATCAGGAGCTGTGTTGACAATAGTAATTTTTATCACCTCCCATAAGTCCGACAGGGTTACCAGGAGCCACAAACCTAGCACCTCGTCTTCAAACTTGATACCCAATCCACTTAGCCGGTCCACACAACCTTAAAACTCGTTCCGGTGATCGGCAATGGACAAGCCATCCTTGTACCTAATCTACATAATTTTTATCAAATGGTAGATTTTGTTGTTGCTAGTCTTGGAGGCGTACAGCTTCTCTAACTTTTTTCACAGCGTCTTGGCATTCGTTTCTCTCCTAATGTGATTATATACGTTATCATCTACAAACTGTCATATGTAGTCGCATACCTGCTTGTGCTCCAGCGCTCATTCCTCATCTAATTTTTCCTCCGGCTTTTGAGTGCTGAATACCAGATTATATATGGATTTGACAAATAACAAGTCTGACATCTTGCTTTACCAAGTATCATAGTTGGTGCCATTCAGACAAACCATCTTCCTCATAATCTTCATAACAATGTTCAACAAACGTCACTGGACAAAAAAATTAACATGTTTCTGATACCACTTGTTAGTATCAGAAGAGATTTGACCATCTCTGATATCACTTGTTGGAACAAGTAAGGGATGACTAGACGGAAAGGCACCAAACCACTCACTCTCACATGACGAACAGAAAACAACAATAATGAGGAATAAAACAGAGAAGAAAAATACAATCAAATTTTATGTGAAAAATCCTTCAAAATAAGAAAAAACTACGGGACTTCAGTCCACAAATATATCCACTGTGTGTAAGAGTTGATTATAGAAACCCACTCGATTACACAAGCCCTTTCGAGAAGAAGATGAAGAATAGAGTATAAGAACACACAGTTTTCTCACGACTCTTTATTACACTTCACTCTTCGTTCATCTACTGAACATTCTCACACTCTCACGATCTGTGTGGAACTTTCTCTCCCCTGTTTCTCACACATAATCAGAGTGCAATATATACACATTTCAACATCCATACCAACGTGGAGGATACATGTACTGGTGGCCGCCTGGAAGCCTACAAATCTGTAACATCTTTGCAGATTGTCGTGTCCTGTAAAAATGGCCCACCACTCTATAATGACTGTGCATATCCCCATAAATCTTTGAGTACTCAGAGAATTTTCTAAGCTAACCTCCACGTATGCTTCCGGCATCCAAATCTTCAAACTCAAAGGTCATCAGGCCTTCAAGTATGCCTCCAACTAAAGAAAGTTCTCGGACATTACATAATATCTATGTCCATTTGTAGAATCATCGGATGACTTGTCCATAAGTCCACAGACAACATTGCTTATAAGTCTGTGGACAACATTGCTCATATGCGTAAGAATCCGCATCTAAATTCTCACAAGGGAGTGACCCCAACACAACATTCATTCTACTAACATGTTTTCAGACTAACACAATCAGGTACTTGTCTTCCTCTACGTCTTCTAGGTCGCATGACAAGGCATTGAATCTGGTGGTGTTTTGGCCATCAAAGCGTTTTGCATTTTGAAGGAGAAAACCAATCGGCTCTATCTGAGCTTATAACCTAGCTTGAGGTTTAGGAGCCAAAATCCCAACTCCATAAAGAATTGAAAAGACAAATACTTGTTGAAGAATCTGGTGGGTTAGCTCCTTCCCTTTGGGATGTCATTGATGATCCTGACATTCTACGGTGATTCTTATGAGGACTTGATCCGCTCATTCTATTCAAATAAAAAATCGACTGCTTTCTTGTTGATGGAGTGGCCACTGGTTGATATTGGGATGAGCTAATAGGCCATGGTGGCAATCGTGGCCTCATTGCTCCCACATTCTCACTCGAAAGAGGGTAAGAAGCCTTGCTGCATCGGTCCTTGCTATAACTCCTGCTACTGCTAAGTCATTGAGTCACCTCATATACGAGGGTGCAAAAGAGGCCTAGGAGGCCGAAAAGCCTTTGTCATGGAGGAGGATTAGTCTTTCTCTAGTTCATGGCGAGCTTGTAGTTGAGGGAACAATTTCTATCCTAATGGAGGCAAGCGAGGCTGCTGCTGTAAAAGTGCCTACAGGGGGCATATGCAATGCTATTTCTTGGCAAGGTCCTCTACCTTTGCTGACCATACCCCTTTTCTAGAGCACCCTAAGGAGGTGGTAGTCCTCCCACTACTTGCTGCTTGTCTAACCATGTTGGTTAACTTATTCGATCGTTCTGTGGTCACCCCCATCTTGGCATCATGTTGGTCAACTTATTCGATCGTTCTGTGGTCACCCCCATCTTGGCATGGCAAGTAAAACTTTTGCCTCCTTAGTAAATGATTCCCTTCTTGACCCGTCTTTGTTTGGCTCCCTTTTTCTCCTTCACAGGTTGTTAGGTTGGCTCATCGGAGTGTTGCCAACAACTTTGCAGAGCTCCCGTATGAGCTATGTGAGCTGCGTGTTGGGTCGCAATGCCTTTACCTGTGTTCACTGGTGAATATCTTAGTGTTTTGGCATTCTGTTGTGCCTATGATCCCCCAACCTTGGGTGCTTTAGTTGTCTCGGTGAACATCATGTCTCTTTCCTTTCAGTCTCTTTGGACTTTGCGTGTCGCAAATTTTCCAACTGTTCTTGACGAGTTTTTGACTCAATCTTCATAAGACATATTAGCCATTTTTAAGACATATTTTGCTACTGGGCTATTCTTTATTGGCATTCTCTAATTTAGAGGTTGACGGAATCCCAAGTTTTCTTAAGTAGGTCTAGGTATTGTCACTTGTCTTCCTTATTGGAAGTGGGCTCGAAGTTTGATACCCTAAAGTTGGGCAATCCTATATCAACAATGATGATTGCTTCTTCCCTGAATTATAAGCAATATAGGGTTTCTTTGGAAGCTATCATTGCCATTGTATGGTAGGCTTATAAGACATTAAGTAACTCATCTACCAAAGCTCCCCAACTTTATCCAGCTTTAGTTAAAACATGACGGGGATCGTTCTATTGGTAATCTATCTCTGGCCATTGGTTTGTGGGTAAAATATTGAGGTTTGTATAAATCCTAACATGGAACTTAGTCATCTATAGTGATTCAGAGCTTAAGGTCAACCAAATTATCTGCATCCCTAGAGAAAAAATGAGAGAGCCAATGGGATAGTAAAGCTCACCATGACCCTCTTTGATAGTGATTATGGATGTAAGAGGATTGAGACCTTTGAGCATCTCAGCATCACCAAGTCGGATGAGGTCTTTCAAGCAATTAATGAGAAGAGTTGGATGATGCCCTACTAGGCGCACCTCTCTATAGGGAAGTAGCCCAACAAACTTAAAGAGGCAAAAAAAGCTCTAGAAAACCATCAAGTGGCATACCCTCATCGTCGGATTACTTTATAGACGAGGCAACTTGATAACTCTCATGAAGTGCATAGGCCTAGAAGAAGCAAATTATGCCCTCTAAAATTGCACATCAGGATATGAGAAAAATAATTCGGATGAAAGAATCTGCCTTCAAAATCATAAACTAGGAATGTTATTGGCCCACTATGAAATTTGATGCCTAAGCCTTCATCAAAAGATGCAACTAGTGTTTGATCCACGGGAACATCCCCCGGAAGCCTATGACAAAGCTCAACCCATTATGAAGCATTTGACCCTTTGTGCAATGGACTAGGCCCATTCCCAATCACCTTAAGATGTTCATAATCATGACAATCAATATATCACCAAGTGGGTAGAAGTCATATCATTAGCCAAGATAACAGAGTAAAATGTAGAGGAGTTTGTCAGGCAAGGCATAGTATGCCATTTTGGCATCTCATATACTATATTCATTGATAATGGGACACACTTTTTGGAAAAAAAATTTACTCAATAATGTCAGAGGCTCAAAATCTAACTTGCCACACCTCGATAACTTACCCATAGATCGACAACCAGACGGAGATATCACTACAATGATGCTAGCCAGTTGTGAACTAGTTGGACAAAGCTAGGGGCTTGGATAGACAAGCTGCATGACGTCATATGGGTTTACTATATAATGCCAATGACAATTAACAAAGAAACCACATATGGCTTATGCTTTGGGCGGAGGTAGTAGTCCCTATAGAAATAGAATGGCCCAGATTTAAGGTATCCAATTTTAAGTTTATTGCTAATGAGGAGGCCATACAATAGCACCTAGAGCTACTTAAGGAAGCTTGGGACACCATAGCCTCCAAACCAAGGCATACCAACATATTATAGCCTAATACCACAATAGGAAAGTGAAGGTGTGAGCCTCCATGTAGAATATCTGAGTCTAAAGAACATTGAGTCCATTGAAAAAAATGGTGAGGCAAGATAAGGTTTTCCGAATAAGGGAAGAATTGTTCCTAATAGCGAAAGCCATTCAATATGACACCTACAAATTGAGAACCTATTATTGTAAAATATTACTAAGAATCCAAAACTCAATTCATTTAAAGAAATACTTCTAATGAGTGGGAGGATAAAAACTCAAGTAGAATATACATCCCTCAAACCTATAATCATTAAGTATCTACAATTAGGATGCACATAAACACAAACTATATATAATCACGAACTATATATAATCATTGCTAAAAGGAAAATCGCGATAAGATAAAAACACGAACAACGTATAATCACACATGCATCATAATTTGTCATGCATTCATACAAGGTAACCAACTAAGATGTCTAAAAATACTTAATATGTATAACTATTATTATTTTTTTTTTAAAAAGAATGCTTGCTTGGTATATCAGGTATGCTTTAATAGTTTGAATGGCCTCAAATCAGAAACCCAATTGTCTCTATAAATGTCCAAAATACAAATCATAAGGTTTTTAGACTGAGGTCCAATTGGGCTCAAAACATTTTTGTAAAAAGTCAACATTAAAAGGCCGTCATAATGGTCCATAAGAAGCACCAATGAGTACCACTTAGAGGAAATCAAAGTTGCCATAGAATTAAAGTAAGGGTTGATCGCATCAAGTCAGTCACAATGCTATAACAGTGGCCAAGATGCCACATATAGATATATCCCACCACTTAATAAAATAGATAAAATGTCTTTCAAAGACTGAGTCAAAAAGCTTACTAAAATGTCCAAGATGTCTCATGAAGGTCGAGTAAAATAATATAATATGATAGCCAAGACGTCTCACAAAGATTGAGCCAAAAAACTTAGTATAACAACCAAAACATCTCATAAAGATCGAACCAAAAGAATTAATAAAATGACCAAGACATCTCACGAAAATTGAGTCTAATATTCTCAAAGAACAACTAAGACATCTCACAAAAATAAAGCTAAAAAACTTGGTACAACAACCAAAACATCTCACCGAAATTCAAGTCAAAAATTATATAAAATAGGTAATATGTCTCATGAAATTGAGTCAAAAACTCTTAAATAACAGTAGGGATTTCTTTAGTAAATGAATCCCAAAGAGAGCTAAAAGGAAGGTGATATGAAGTGCATCGAGATAGCCAGAGGCACTCTAGCTAGGGGCTTATACGCATGGTAAAAAACCAAAACATAAAAGATCTTCACCAATGAACATGAGTGCAGGCACGGAAATACAATGCACAGATCATGTAGCTCAATTACAAACTCTGTAAAGTTGTTGGCAATCCTCTTATGGGCCATCTCGATAACCTATGTAGGGCAAAAAAAGAAGGCACTAGAACATAAGCCAACTAAGAGGAGCATCATTCGCAAGGGAGGCATAAAGTTTATTTGCAATGTTAGCTTGATAATCCGCTCCAGTCCCTATGAAAAGATACGGGTGGCCATATAACAATCAAAGATGCCGTCCACCATAGTTGGACGTGGAGTGAGTTGAAAAAGGAGTGCCAACTCCTTGGGATGCTACAGAAAAGGGACATAGTCAAAAAAGGTAGATCTCCTTGGCTGAGAAGTGGCATCTATCTTGCCACTTGTTGGTGCTTTTGTAGCAGCGCCTTGCCAACCTCCACCAGGGGAGGAACTACTCCCTCAACGACAAGCTCTCCAAGAACCAAAAAAAGAACGGTCCTCCTCCTTGATGAAAACTCTTCGGCCTCCTCAGTCTCTTCTACAGCCTTGTTTATAAGGCGACTTAAAGATTTAGTAGCAGCAAAAGGAGTGGCAATGACTAGAGTGGCAAAGCCTCTTTCCCACTTCTGAGTGAGAATGTGGTGCAATGAGGATGTGGCTACCACCAAGGTCCACTAGCTTATCGCAACATCAACTAGCAACTTCCCTATTAACAAGAAAGCAATCAACGTCTAATCTACAGAGCACAAGCAGACTAACTCCAACTCCCACTTGAATACTACAAGAGCATCCTTATCAGGATCATTGAAAATGTCAGGTTTATCAATAGCATCCCTAAGGGAAGGTGCCAACCCACCGAATTCTTCAATAAGTATTGGTCATTTGAGTTCTGATGTGAGTATAAGTCAGGGTGAGAGCCCATCCCAAAAGACCGGTCTAATAGAAAGAAGAGCCCCTAACTTATAAGTTGAAAGTTTTACATCAAATTTTTCAATGTAGGCTTTGCCTCAAATTTTTCAATGTGGGACTCGTATCATTCATCTCTACTTCAACAGCCGTATACCTCGGCAGCTATACTTTACAGCACTTCACTCGACAACTTTAACTCTACGACGTTTTACTTCGTCCCAGCGCACCGGTAGCAAGTCAGCCCCTCCGTAGGTAACCCTTTTCGGTAAGAACTCTCCGTAGGTAGCTATCTCTGGGTCGGGGATGGTCTCAATGAAAGCACCATTTGATGCGAGTATAAACCAGGAGGAGAGCATATCCCAAAAGACTAGTCTAGTAGAAGGGAGAGCCTCCTAACTTATAAGTTGAAAGTTTTGTCTCAAGTTTTTTAATGTGGGATACACATCATTCCTCCCCCATTCAAAGCCGCAGACCTCGATGGCTACACTCTGCGGCACTTTACTCAATGGCTTTCACTCTGCGACGCTTCACTCTATCCCGGTGCACCGACAGCAGGTCAGCCCCTCCACAGGTAGCCATTTCCAGTCAGAACCCTTCGCAGGTAACTTTCTCCGAGCCGGGACCAATCTCAATGAAATCACCATTGATGTGTGTACAAGTCTAAGGGGAGAACCCACCCTAAAAGGACGTCCTATGATGGAAGAGACATCCAACCTTATAAGTTTGAGGTTTTGCCTTTAACTTTTTAACGTAGGACACGCATCATTATTGATATGTGTATAAGTCCAGAAGGAGAACTTATCCCAAAAGGACGTCCTATGGGGGAAGGGCCCTCAAACTTATAAACTGAAGGTTTTACCTTTAACTTTTTAATGTGGGATACGCATCATTCCTCCACCTTCAACAGCCGCAGACCTCGATAGTTGTACTATGCGGCACTTCACTTGGCAGCTTTCACTCGGCGGCTTTTACTCTGCGACATTTCACTCCATCCCGGTGTATCGGTAGCAGGTCAGCATCTCCGCAGGTAGCCATCTCCGGTAGTTCTTTCTAGTTAGAACCCTCCGTAGGGTTCTAGTTAGAACCCTCAATGAAAGTACTATTGATACGTGTACAAATTTACGGGGAGAACTTACCCCAAAAGGACGTCCTATGAGGGGCAGAGCCTTCCAAACTTTTAAGGTAAAGGTTTTATCTCCAACTTATTATGGGACACGCATCAATCAAGTTCCTAACAGAATCAGGGGTTTAATCACCAAACACCAAGTTGGGATGCAAGGTCAAATAGACCCAACCGACTTTCTCTTTCAAAATACAAAACATCTCATGAAATATTATCAAAGTCAATGCCACCTGACATAGCAGAGGAAAACCAAGTACCTAACTACGTTAAGAAAAAAACACGCCATTGAAATGTTAATGACAATCAATGTCCCCTTCAACTCCAGGTACAAGGGAAACTTGAACCCATTCTTCAATGCAATCTTATAAACAATAATAAAGCTTTCCGGAAGATTATGAGCATAGAGCTCAAGGCCAAGCACCATGGCCTAATACTCACCCGATCATGTATGTTGCATAGCTATACTCCACTGATCACAAGGTCATCATAGACTCTAGCAATTTGTTGGATGGAGTACTTGATGCTCTAGTGGGGGCGTGAGAAAAAAGAACAATCTCCGTTAAGAGAAAAATAACAAAGGCAGATGAAATGACGTGAGGAAAGTTTAAAGAAAATTTGCAATGATGGCATTGGAAGGATCAAATATTTAACTTATATTAATCGTGATTAATTAGATTAATATAATAAAAATTGAGATCAATAAATATGAAAATTTTGGTCGAAAAGGGATAAAAATTACGAATCAAACCAGTTGAGCTCTTGACCCCGGGTTGGTACTGTAGACCACCCAAAGCATCCCCTTGGTGCGCCCTTGGCGTGAAAAGTAGTAAAGGGTCTGCCTAAGGCATGTCCCTGGCATGCCCTAGGTATGGAAGCAAAAAGCTCCTGCGCTAGACCCGCCCCCTATGCCACTTGAGTGTGAGTCTATTATGATTACTGCCGAGGATTATTGTTTACTTCATTTTAAGTGGTGGAAGCGAGAGAGCAAATAGAGAGAGAAAAAGGCCAAAGGGAGAGACAAGAAGAGAGATAATGGAAGGAACGGTATCTGGTAGCAAGTTAGAACGATCAGAGTAAGGATTTTGGTAAATCAGGTTGAGGCAAGTGTATCCTAAACTCTTTATTTCTTTTATTATTAATTATTGTCATTCTTTTCGAGTATTATCGTTCTAATACTCGTTCAAGTTAGGATTTTGACGTAAAAGTATGAAGAATATGCATATTTGTTAATTTTCTATGATTTTATAATGAGATTTATCAAGAACTCACGTTTAATTATCTGTATCATAATTATATGTATTATTTTAAATTTGTTTTCATATTTAGAAGTATAATAATGGTTCTTACATATCTGTGCTTTGAAGTTGTTAATTCTAAAGTGTTAAATATTATTTGTATATGTCTAAAATATACTATATATTTAATTATCTGCTACATACTTATTAAAATTGTATTAAGTTTTTTAATTTTTTTTACATATTTTACTGTTATATTTCATGTTAATAAAATTATTATGATAAAAATGTCTGTGATAGTATGACAAGAAAAAGAAAACTCTACAACTATATTAAAAAAAGATAAACTATTTTTCTAAAGGGTGAGA
>JAOVVI020011139.1:0-12767 GCA_028571085.2 Nepenthes alata
TACAAAATATATATAAATAAATATCAAATAAATGGAATACCCACATCCATAAAGCTAGGGTTATGAATTTCTAAAGCCAAATCATGTATAAATTATAATTAATTCAGGAAAAATTAAAGGGGGTGCGGGTTAGGGTTTTGGTGAGTATAAAACTGTATGAAACTATCAAATCGGACACCTAATTAATAAATTCACACAGTCAAGGTATGGGTAACAATACTCTAATGCCAATTTATGTAAAAAATCTAAAATAATAGGTTAAAATCGTTCGGGCACGAGGTTAGAATTTCATGTTTGAAAACCAGTTAAAACTACAAAATCGGGCATGAAATATACATATGTGCATGTTCAAGTCATGGGTAATACAAAATATAAATATAATCGGGTATTAGAATGAGGATACCCAAAGAAAATGGAACGAAAGTGTAAAGAAATGAAGAAAATGGTATGAGTGTACCTGCCTAAACCCGATCTAGAACTTCTCTAACTAGCTCTAAGTTAGAATCAATCCTGAAAGCCTCAATCTCCTCATTCTCTATCTTCTCCTTCACGTTCTCTCTCTCCTCTCTCTCTCTCCCCGCGAAAATGATGTGAAAAAGAGCTGTTGCACATTTATAACGTGGCCCAGTGCTTGATCACCAGCCTGGTGCGCTTCAGGTGCACCGTTGCTTGATCCGACCCTCGAGCGTGCGTTGAGCACGTTTTGGGAGCCCCTTTACTGGAATCTGCGCTTGATGGGGGGCTCAAGCACATGTCGGGCGTGGGTCATGCCTAGGGCACGCCTACCGCAAGCCAGCTTTGCGCACGCGCCATTCGGGACCCGTTTTCACCCCTCTAATCCAATATATTACATTCTTAAACACTTATTGTGATTATATTAGCTTAATGAGTCATAATTTTTATAATTTAAAACTCAAATCTTATTTACGGATTAACTTTTCATGTTTTACAATACCGGTTCCTGATTTTGTCAATTACGGGTCGTTGGACTTTTCAATCTAATTTCTCCCATGTCCTTTGGCATTGATTTATTTCTATTAACTTAATTACTCATAATTACCATATTTTAAAAATCGGAACCTTACAGTTCTTCCCCACTTATATAAATTTTGTCATCAAAATTTTAACGAACCTCAAAATTTAACAATTAGGGAAAATCCCTTCAGATTCTCTCTTCATGTTCCTATGTCACATCCGTGGTTAAATGACCAAACTTAGAAAGCCTCAAGAATGATCACTCACTTGGAACCTCAATCGTATCCTAAAATCTCTAGTCTATGGCCCATACACTCTTGTTGCACTACCTTGATTGATTATTTATTTGCGCACTGAAAATTTCTTTTGTAACTTAAATTCGTTGATTCATTTCAGACACCTAGGTTACAAAGTAGCTATTTACCTAAGAAAAACCCAAGATATCGATACATCTAAGGCAAAACTCATAATCCTCGATTTACAATCAACTTAGGAAACACAATCAGAGCGATTATTCTAAAAATTTTGGTACAACCTCTTGTTAGCACCAAAGCTTGAAAGTCAAAAATTTAACAACTTATTATCTTGTTGGCATGCCAATAAGCCAACTTACCCAATCTGATCGTATCGTCTAATTTTACGATAAATGGACTGTCATTGCTTGCTAATCCATCAAAATATAGCAAAAACTAAACCACTGGGACATTAACAATATACAAGCACATCTCCATCTCATAATATACAAAATTTACTCCATAAGGTACAAAATTATAAAATCTAAATCTACAAAGTCAACTTTCAAGATCAGCAGCCTAGCTTACTTCTAATCTTCTACTTCGCCTCATGGGTGTAAGCTTGTACTCATCTAAAGGCAACAAAATACTAAGGGTAAGTTAAATGTTCAGCAAATGCAATATAATTAATGATAATAAATAATATATACAAAATAAAGTTGAGGAAGGATATAAGAGTATAATGAAGATGCATAAACATGAAATATGAACAAATATATTTTTCAGAACACATTTATTTTTTTTATTTTACTTCTGATTTCTTTAAATTCTAAAATATGTAGAAATTTCTTTATCTTTACGGATTAGGGACAGTAGGCCTCACCAGCTAACAGTATAGTCAAATCGAGAAAAGGATCATGTTACTCTATATGATCTGAGGCACTAACCACGGGCCCCAAATTTTAACGTCCCGTGGCGGACGGTATACTTATAATCCCGGATATACAGGGCCTATAGCCCTTATTCTTTTGTCACCATGTCCCGCATGGCCCAGAGGTAATTCATCAATTTACCACAGTAATATCCTAAAATATGACAAAAAATACTACCCTCTGATATAAAAAGCATTGGTCCTATTATACGATTTCTTTTCATATTTCATATTGGAGACTTTGCATAATATTCATACTTTTTGTTTCTTTGAACTTCTCACATCGGGAGAAAGTTTCAAATGTCAAATAACAGATAACAAATTGTAGAGTTTCAATTACTTGATACAAATTTATATTTTCATATCCTTACAACTACGGATGTAGATTTCATATTTTGATAGATACAGATACTTATTTTTTATATTTTTGTGTGCTTAAGTCTTCATATGTCTTTAAATATATGTATAAATTATCTTAAAGCTTGAAATAATTAAGAAATTTTTACCATAATGAGCCAAACATAACTTTATAGCTTTTAGACAATAAATACCTTCACAATTGTATATAACATAATTTTCAGAATATATTTAGAGCTTTTAGATAATATATTTATCATACGTGCGAGTAAACATTACTATTCACGTTTGACAATTTTCTGAAACACGTATAATTGACATATACGAAATATATATAAACAAATATCAAATAAATGGAATGCCCACGTCTATAAAGTTAGGGTTACGAATTTCTAAAGCCAAATTATGTATAAATTACAATTAATTTGGGTAAAATCAAAGGGGGCACAAGTTAGGGTTTCGAGGAGTATAAAACTATATGAAACTATCAAATCGGACACCCAATTGATAAATTAACATGTTCAAGACACGGTAACAATATTATAAAGCCAATTTATACAAAAATTTCAAAATAATTGGGTAAAATTGTTCGGGCCCAGGGTTAGGGTTCCATGTTTGAAAATCAGTTAAAATTACAAAATTGGGCATGAAATCCATATATGTGCATGCTTAAATCATGGGTAACACAAAATATAAATTTAATCGGGTATCAAAATAAGGATACTCAAAAAAACTGAAATAAAAAGTACAAAGAAATAAGAGAAAAGGGTATGAGTGTACTTGTCTCAACCTGATCTACAACTTCTCTAACTAACCCCATGTCGAAATTGAATCTGAAAGCCCCAATTTCCTCCTTCTCTCTCTTCAGCATCAAGTTCTCTCTCTCCTCTCTCTCTCCCCGCTAAAATGACGTGAAAAGGAGCCATTGCACGTTTATAATGCAGTCTGGTGCTACAGCACCAGCCTGGCATGCTTCAAGCGTACCATTGCTGGATCCGGTGCTCGGGTGCGCTTCAGGAAAAAGTAATCATGAAACTATGACCATAGACTTATGTTCATTGGATAGTATTCTTCGACTTGCCACGTCCATCACGGTGGAAACCCAAGGAATACTTTGGCCACGTATTTTGGCCGCACACGGGAGCGGGCGATGTCCATGGTACACCATAGGATATTACTGTGAATTAACGAGGACTATCCTGGTACCCCGGGAAAATGGGGCTATCGTTATCAGCCCGTCTACAGGCATGATACGTAGATGACCCCCCAGCTAGGTCTAAGAATAAGCCCTCACGGCCTTAGATCATGTGGAGTATTATGATCCTTTCCTCGTTCTCTCGCATCATTAGCTAATACGACCTACTGGCCCTGGTTTGTAAAGATAAATAATTATGCATAAGTTAGATTTTTGAAAAAGAGAAAGACGAAATATGATAAATTGTAATCTGAAAATATAATCGATCATGTTTAATACTTATGTATCCTTATTCCACATTTATCGCTATTGTCTTTAAGAACACGATGCACTTGCTGAGCTATGAGCTCACCCTTGCTCCTTCATTCCAAATGAGTTCAACTAGGTTGTAGGCATAGGAAAGGCAGCTAATATCAATCAAAGAGCTTATGGACTTAGCTATATAATTAGGTAATGATGTTAATTTGTATAAATTATCTTTATTTATGTATAATAAGATTGAGTGTGTATTTAGTTTCCGCTATATATAATGGATATTATGCTTCTGCAGAATTTCTTTTGTGGACATATTGGGTTTCCTAATTGGCATCTCTTCTACACCGACGTCGTGCCAAAATTATAACGTCAGGACAACCTATGATACTATGGTGGCTTTGACGATCCTGTGTGTGTTTATCGTCATTATACAGAGTGGTATAAGATTGGCATTTGATAGACATATGTATTTTTGGTGAAACATCACGGTCTATCACAGAAGCTGTCCCTAGTAGTATTTAGTCATTAGTCTCAATTTGTTGAGTCATTAGGCTAACAGTTAGAGTTCCAAGTGGAATGACAGTTGGTTAATAAATGCAGTTGTATAATAGATAAGATTCGTAGCTCAATATATATATATATATATGTATTGTGAGATCCCAATTTCCAAAATGTGATAATTAGGGATTTATTATATGAACAAAATTCATGTTTAGGCCTAATAATATGGAAAATTTTGGTACAAAAACAAATTGAGGAAAAAGGAGGCAAAAGAGCGCTGGCACTCGAGCACAAATCTACGCATGTAGCGCCCCAGGGGGAGCTCGAGCACGGCGGGGGCGGCTCACCTTGCGAGCAGTGAGCTCGAGCTCGTTTTTGCCCATGTAGCGCTTGACCAGTGCTCGAGCGCTGGTCACGTGAACCCCCACGTGGTTCTTTTTCCTTTCATTTTTAAAGGGAAAATTTGAGGGTTTGGGGCTTCACTTGCAGGAAGCCACAACAAGGGACGAAGGGGAGAGAATAGATAAAAAGAGAAAAAATCTCTCGTTCAGCTCCGATCAGGATTATAGTAAATGTAGATCGGCCTCAGGTAAGTATGCTTCGGATGTTATTATTTATTTTATAGTGTTTCAAAGCCTCAAATATTGTATTTATACTTTAAATACATGATTTTGCATGTTTAATATAACTAGAGCCTGTTTCTGTAAATTAATCAGACATATTTCATGTTTATATGTATATACTGCAATATCTGGCATTGATTTCATGAAAATACACGTGTTAAGTGTCCGTTTATCGTCTGATAATTTTGGTGAAACCCTAAGCACGAAATTGAAGGGATTTTAACTGTTTTTATCCAAAATGCTTGTTATATAAAAGTTAATCTTTACTGAAATGAAGCTCCTGGTGTAATCTGTTTCTAAAATTTTTACATTGACTTATATTGATAAATTACTGTGGACTTTTGAAATGAAATTGAAAAGTTTTAGAACAATATTGTATATTTTGAAACAAATCTGAAGGGTTTCAAACTGTTTCTATATATTTTGAAGCGAATCTGAAGGGTTTTAGATTATTACTGTATATTTTAAAACTTACTAAAGAGTTATTGTAAAATTCTAACTGATTTTTTAAACTAAAAAGGTTTTTGAATTATGAAATAAGAAGGAAAAATATTTCTTATGATGTTATTTAGGACCCGTGACTGATATATAGTCAGGTTAGATTTTTTGGCATGTCTTAGAACGTTATGGTGGTAATCGAGGATAACTCTATCCATAAAGTTATATGTGGTCCGCCCCTCCTTAGGGCGTTAACGTAGAGGGTAGTTACTGTTCCTAGCTAGCTGCCCCTGTTCTGGAATCCCATGAGAGGGGTTAGATCCCATAGGAAGGGATCTCCTATTTTTATTTCCGACCTTGGATTGTGTGGAGTAAACATAATCTATCCTTGATTATTCGCCCCCTCTGCTAGTATGGTCTACTGGTGGGGTCATTTACTGATGGAAAAAGAAAATTTCTATGATTTATAAAATTGAGACCGATTTCTGCTTTCTGAAACCTATTTACTGATTTTTGATTTCTAAAGCCTGTCTACTGACCTCTAATTTTCTGAGGCCTGATTTCATTCAGATTATACCTTTCTTGTGATTACATAACTATTAAAATTCCTTAATAGTTCTAAAATCTTCTGCAATTATGTTATGCTATAGTTTTCTGCAAATAGCTATTTTATAGCTTTCATGTTTGAATCCGTATTTGTATCTGTTTTACTATATTCTGTTATGCATAAAAATTTTACTGCATGTCTGCATGTGTCTTGCTGGGCCTCAACTCACTATTTTACTATTTTCCCTCCAAATAAGACTGTAGAGCTAGTATTGGATGAGAAGGGGTAATCTAAAGCCTAGCTTGAAGACATTGGAGAACTGAAATATTTTGAAGTAATCTTGAAGAAATAGTTGGATGTGATGACCTAATTTTTGAGATATGGTTTTATATATGGATTATATGTATATGGATTCAGCGTATAGAAATGCATGTGATGTATATGATGAAATAAGAAACTATGCTTCTGGAGGTTATAGTTTTGCTTATGCTATATATTTTCTGGATATTTTATACAGGTCCTAGATGGCATCTCACTTCTGATTTGTTAATGTAGTGGATAGAAAATGTGAATTGTAAGCCGTAGAGAGTTATATGGCACCTGTGATCCTGTGTTGGTGATGAGATTGTTTGTGGATAGGTCTATGAGGTTATACTGTATGTCTGCAGCGCTTAAGTAGGTTTTATAATTTCTGTTTAGCCCAATTTTAGAAAAAACTCTGTCCGTTTCTCCTTAAGAACTTTAAGTAGTTAATTGGGCTTAGATTCCTGTTTCTATTCTTGATGGAATTAACTAAGTACAAAAAAAAAGCGTTCCGTCACATATATATATATGTGATTGTCGGGTCGGAACGGAAATTTTTGAAATGGATTACTTAGTCGGTTTAGATTTTTGGAATGATAAATGCTGGAATGGACAACTTGATCGGTTTAGATTTTCTTAATGATAAATGCCGAAATAGACAACTTGACCGGTTTGGATTTTTGGAATGATAATTGTTGAAATGAATATTTTGGTCGATATGGATTTTCGAAATGATAATTGACGGAATGAATATTTTGGCCGGTATGGATGATAATTGCCGAAATTAACATTTTGGGCTGTATGGATGATAATTGCCGAAATGAACATCTTGCCCGGTATGGATTATAATTGTCGGAATAAACATCTTGTCCTGTATGGATGATAATTACTGGAATGAACATTTTGGCCAGTATGGATGATAATTACTGGAATGAACATTTTGGCTGATATGGATTGTAATTGCCGGAATAAATATTTTGGCCGGTATGGATGATTACTGCTGGAATCAACATTTTGGCCGGTATGCATGATAAGTGCCGGAATGAACATTTTGGCCTGTATGGATTTCCGGAATGGCTTATTTGGTCGGTATGAATTTTCAGAATGGTTTACTTGACCAATATGGAATATTTGGCCGGTATGAATTTCAGGAATGGTTAAAATGCCATAATAGATTATTTGGTCGGTTTGAATTTTTGGTCTCTAAATTCTAATATAATTAACATATTTAGTGAACTTATGAATTTTAAAACTTGGCCCTTACAGTTCTACCATTCTTATAAAAATTCTCATCCTCGAAATTTGATTAGTATTACATACCTTAATGATGAAAAAGATGGGGGGTACTTTTTTCGAATTTCATCCTCCCATTCCCATGTAACTTCTTTGACCTATTGGAAACCTTGAATAGTCTAATGGATATCGATAGAACTATTACAAGGTTTAATCCTCGAATCTACAATTTAAGAAATATAGAGGAGTGTATAGGCTCCAAACTTTTCACAATTAGATATATTAAAAGTTAAAATCCTCCCCGGTAACACTTGGTTTACCAAATTCTGCGATCTGTTAGTCCTGTCCCAAAATGTCAATATATTAATCACGTTAACAACCTTGATTTGAAGGTAATGACATTCAGAATTCAAACCAAAAACTACTAGCTAGATCTCAAATTGAAATTTATCAACGTTGAATTGTAGCCCAATTTACTGAGATCTTAACCTCAAAACCAACATGTTCAAACTTATCCTCAAACAAAATCAGGCAATCCAAATCCTAAGGCATGTTTTCTAGCCTAAGGAATCTTCCTTATTTATTCTTTGATACAATTTGTGACGTCCCACGTACAAATTCATCATTAACTTCATTCTTAACTGTATTTATCTTTTACCAGTCATTATCATATAAGGGACGTAAACACAACATACCCTAGACCCATGCAAGGAAAGATGCTAGCTAAAGTTATACAAAATTTTGTGAAAGCAAGACTCACTAGCGTTGATCAAAATAAACTTATTTTATATTGGTATTAAGTACAATCTTGAATTTTTTTCAGTTTATACCACATACATTTTTTTTTCTTCTTCCCTACATATATTCTTAGTTAATGACAAACTAGTACATATAACAAAATGACATTCCCAAATATCTGTTATATCCTTTCTTCTTTACTCCTACTTATTTGGTATGAACTCGTTCGAGCTATCTAAAGGATTAGTAAAATAGCAAGCGAGTTAGCCAAATATCCAACAATATACAATAAATATAACAAAGATCATGTAATTTTCTTAATTAAAATATAATACCATATATTGGAATCATTACAGAGGATGGAAAACATCCAACTCTTTTCTTGTACCTTTCTTCAAACTTTAAAGATAATTTTTCTTTTCTTACTTTTTTGTAGGGATTGGGGCCATTAGTCCTTACCAACTAAAGGAGTGGTTGATCAAAATTTGAATTGTGTTCTGTCTACAGAATCTAAGGCCAAAGCTCGTATTACACCCTGAGGTAGGTGGATTGTGTTCTGTCCATACAATCTATGGCCAGAACTTATATTTGTATCCCGAGTTAGGTGGTACATACCTTCATACGCGGTAGATAGGGCTGAAATCATCTCAACGATACTGAACTAAATTATCAGATATCGATCTTCCACCATAATATATTATGACATGCTAGAATATACTATCTGTCGATCTATCCTGATCCAGTTACTTACTTCAAAATTTCTCATGAAAACTCTATCGTCTATTACATATACTGAAATTTCTTTATTCTAAAAAAATAATCTTTTTGACAACATGATATAGAACTTCCATTAAGTATTTATTTTTACAATATAATATATAATTCTGACAATAATATTTATATTTACAATAAAATATTTAAATCTAAAAATATATCTTTTTATACTGAAAGAAAAGAGTTTGAACTTGGTATTTGTCGAATTATATTTAGTCACCGGTTTGATACTCTAAATTTCAGAATTAATATCAAATGATCTAATAGTATTTTTTCTTATTTAAATCTGATTTTCTCATAATATTACAAGAATAAGTAAAACGGAAAATCGAAGTATTGGAACAACAATATTAAAGGGAATAATCAAGTAAATGAAACAATGAAGGAAGGCATAGGTACACTTGACATTTGGTCACTTGACTTGTCGAGCTCCGCCACGTTTTACTTTCTTTTGGTAACACAATTTTTTCTCTATTTTTTCCTATTATTTTCGTCGATCTTCCCTTTCCTTCCATTTCTTCCCTTCCCTCACGAGCTTTATATAGAATTTTTTGTTAGCTAAGCTACTACCATCACGCTAATTTAGGTGTCCCTAATAGTGCTTAATCATTAGTTTTCTAAGCTGAGCTACTGCTAGCATACTGTCCCTAATAGTGCTTAGTCATTAGTCTCAATTGGTTGAATCATTAGGCTAAGTCTTAGAGTTCCAAGTAGCATGACAATTGGTTAATATACGCGGTTGTATAATAGATAAGATTTGTAGCTCAAAAAACACACACAGATATATATATATATACACACACGTGATTATCGGGACGGAGTGGGAATTTTTAAAATGGATTACTTAGCAGGTTTGGATTTTTGGAATGATAAAGAACTTAATTGGTTGGATTTTTGGGATTATAAATGTCGGAATGGACGACTTGAGAGGTTTAGATTTCCGAAATGATAAAATACCAAAATGGACAACTTGATTTGTTTGGATTTCTGGAATGATAATTGCCGAAATGAACATTTTGGCCTGTATAGATTTCCAGAATGAACATTTTGGCCGGTATGGATTTTTGAAATTATAATTACCGGAGTGAACATTTTGGTTCATATGGATGATAATTGTTGGAATAAACATTTTGGCTGGTATGGATGATAATTACCATAATGAACATTATTGCCAGTATGGATGATAATTGCGGGAATAAATATTTTGGCCGCTATGGATGATAATTGCTGGAATGAACATTTTGGCCGATATGAATGATAACTGCCAAAATCAACATTTTTTCCCGCATGCATGAAATTGCCGAAATGAATATTTTGGCCAGTATGTATGACGAATCGGGTTATTCTCCTTAAATAACCTCCGACAATAATAATATAAACTAATGCCCATAATTTAATATTATAAATTCTATAGAAAATTGGATAGAGTTTCATTTGTAAATCGGATGTTTTCAAAAATATAAACACCTATAATCAATCCTGTACACTAATCCACAATAAATTCCACAACACAACAACACATTTTCACAATTATTGCACTACACAGGATCTAAACACCACAACAACAGGGGGGCGCCGACATTACAACTCCAGTACACGCCGGATAGGAAGGATGCTAACTAGGAACCCCAATCATGTCCACAATAAGAAAAACCTATAGAAGTATAACAACCAAAATATATAGTGGAAACTAAACATTCGCCCATCCACCTAAAACATCAAAGACATCATGGGACATACAAAACTCCTGGCTCATACATATGATCACGCTAAGTCCAAGTCCCAAACTTTGCACGCGATATTAGTCGCCTATTATGCTTCTATGGCCTACTCAATTTTGTCGGGTATCAGTGCGCTCTAATCTGAAAGGAGAGATAGCAAGTGTGAGCTAAAAAGGCCAGCAAGTGAAATCATACGTCACTATCAAATGGTAAAGAAACACAAAAATGATAAGGGAAAGGGGCAACATGAATTTATAAATACAATGAAGCATGAAGGGAAAAAAGATAATTAGAAGTACCAATTTTCCATTTATCATGATTTGGAACATTTAACTGCTATTTGAACATACTTTAGTGCATTTATCAATTTGTTTTAGTCTTTACGGATCAGGGCCAGTAGGTCGTACTGACTAACGATACGAAAGGATGAGGAAAGGATTATGATGTCCCACATGATCTAAGGTCTAAACGATATCCTTGACGTCCAAACAAACCGCATATAATAGGCCAAATACCACGTGGTATAGCGGCGTGCCAGTCACCCGCCACCCTGGCCTCCCCCGGTCCAGAGGCAATTCCCCGTCCATCCACAATAGTATCCTATTGTGTGCCACAAGCGTCACCCTCTAACATAAGTGGCCGGATTACGTGGCCAAAGTAACCCTTGGGCGCTCCTACCATAACTCTAATGGCCAACCAGAGAATGCTACTGAATGAACATAAGTCCATGGTCTTTGTTTCACGATTCATTATCCTTTTTGAGGGAGAATCCACCAAACTCATATTACAAACATCTCCACCTGGGAGATCAAATCCATCAAATTTCCAATGTGGAATTCCCTCCAAATATTCACAAACTTCTTATCTTACTTGTAGACTTACACATTCTAGCAATTCAATTCACGTGCATAGGCATCAAATTTATGGAGGGGAGAAATTTTTTTTACTTCAACAGAGCCATTTACCTTGGAGGTCCTCTGGAGCATAATTCATTACAATGGAGAACAATTACTCATTTTTGGGACTTAAAATTTAGCATGAACATTTAACATAAATTTTATAACAATTAAATTGAGGTAAAGCATGCAAATTCATATATTCATCTTGGGTGAACAGTGTAAGGGGTCATTTAAAGCTCTCAAATGCTGCGAACGGGTTGATTTTTTGTAAAATCGGACGTTCGATCGATATATATGCATTATTGGGACGTGATTATTCATATTTTGGTGACAATTTAACATAATACGTAGGTAGAAGAATGTAGATTTTTCATTTCATCTCGGATGAACAGTAACAGTTGGCTTTTAAAGCTTTCGGACACCGTAAATGGGTCGATTCTTGTGAGATAGGATGTCCGGTCGATATGTATGCATAATTGAGACTTGGTAATTCATAATTTGGGATAAATTTAACATAATTTGGAGGGAAAAATAGTAATCCATAATTTGGGCGTGGGTTAGGGTTTGGGGGTACCAAACCAGACAAACCGGAGCACGATTCAAACAATAAACTATATATTTCTTAAACATTTAACGTGGGTCACATATTTTTATGATTTAGGCAGGTATCGAGATGAAAATACCCGACAAAAAAAGAATAAAAATTGAGAGAGAAAAAATAGTCACTATGAGAAAACTTGCCTCGATACACTCTACGTTTTCTCCAACTACCGTGAGCTCAAAATCGGACCCGATTGCCTTCATTTTCTCCTCTTCTCCATCCCGTGATTCCTCCTCCCGCCGGCCTCTACGCATGTAGCCGCCTCACCCACAGCCACCACTGCCTTGTCCGCGTGCTGCTATCGCCGAACAGGCAATGCCGACCACCGCCGGCCACCGTTCACCGCCAGCCATGCCCACCGTCACCTACGAAACCCTAACCCTCATGCTGCTCCCTCTCTCCCTGAATGCTTCCCCCTCTTTTTTCCTTCTGCTTCTCTTTTC